>MJUU01004205.1:24422-66730 GCA_002080025.1 Modiolus philippinarum
CCGACATTCACCATACTATAAGCCGGATTAGCACTTCGTGCAACCCGGCCAAACATTAGTCGTGTGTTATTCCGTTGACCCAAACTCGCAAACTAAGCGTCTTTTTGGACATTGGGCACCCTACTAATATAAAAATATTTAGTAAAGTGAATGAGAACCAAACAGTCTAAAAACAAAAGTTCGAAGGACAATGGCAGCATCGGAAAAACAGAGAAACAAAAGACATAATATATGAGTACGTCACAGAAAAGAAAAGTGAAGACACACACATACAAAGATGAACAACACGGACCACAAAAAAAAACAGAGTAAGCATCTCCTACATCTTATAAGGCACCCACCGTGTTCAACATGTCAATTCCGGTAGAGGAAAAACAACTTTAGCTGTAAACGGAAAGATATATTGTCATCTGGAAAACAGATATTCAATTAGCGGTCCACATGATCGTGATGTCGACAGTAAAACTTCTGCAGTGATGACGTCAAGTAAAGGATAGCATACCCTTGTTTTAGTGGCCTATTTGTGAACAACCGATCTTTATCTAGGTATTCACTTTATCGACCACAGACCCTTGAGTTGTAAACTGCATATGCTAGCGCCATTGGAATGTTACACATAGAAAAGGGAAGTTGATATTGACTACATAAATTAACTTTACTTGAAAATTAAAATTACAATATTAAGTTATAACAAAACAAACACAAAAATATATTCTTTTCTATTTATATTTATGCCCAAGTTTGATTTCATTATCTACGTATACACTAGTTGTGTATTGTAATCAAAGGTAGACTCTTATTTTTCAGGATGTTTACTCTAATTAATGTTGACTTGAATATTCATATTGAATTCCTAAATTGCAAGATATTCATGAATATTGACGATACTGACTCGAATGACCAAAAGTTTTCTGGAACTTTGAAAATATTTGTTATACCTTTCAAACTTCTATTTTGAGGTTTCAAAAAGCGTACAACCGTAACATTTTTCGTAACGGTATTATGTACTGTGATTTTGACTACAGGACGAAATTCCTCTCTCATACGTAAGGCGTTGTTCGACCACTGTTGCAATAGTTACAAGCAGTTTTACGGTGGCCATCATATTTGCATATCATTGCATCTGTTACTACACTCTAAGTTTTTGATAGCAGTGTGCCACGTTTTTAGCTGACTTTCTTACATTTTTTGATCACCTAATGTTACACCCTGTTCTGTAGGGTCTCATCATTCTAGGTTTTTTGTGATTTGGTCATTTTTATTTCCCCTTTTTTTCCCTTGCTCTAGAGTTTCTATGTTTTCTGTTTTCAACAAATTTTGAAATTATCTTTTTATTTAATTTGTTTCAGTTTGTTTTTTAGTATATTCCTTATTTTTTTTTATATAATATCTCGAATCAAAATTGTTTTCTTGATTTTTCAAGATGAATAAAGAATTTCCAGATAATAACTTCAATTTTAAAGGTTCATGACTACATTTTCAAATAATTTCAAGGTTTTTTATTCAGTTGTATGCTTTGCGCAGTTCCCAGATATATTGTGGCATTTGATTGTAATTTTCAACAATTGTAGGTGTTTCCTGTTATCTTCCCTTCTTTTATATGTCCTAAATATTATAATATACATAATACACACAATAAGTAAAAGCTTGACTAATTATAGGTCGAAATCTGTGAGAGTAAACCAACATTTGTCTTAACATAAAAGCTTAGACTAACAGGTGTCCGCTCAGCAAAAATATTAAAAATTAAAAACTTTAGAATATTTTGTTACCTTTCGCCTGTATATTATAGCTCTGTCCTTAGGTTATTTATATTCTATTGGTTGTTTGTTACACCTATTTCAGTTTTCAATATTCCAAGTGTTTTGTTTTGATCTGCATTGAAAGGTTATTAGCTGTCGAAATGGCAATATGCACAAATTAAAATTGCAGCAACTTCGATTATCATTTCAGCAAAAGTCGAAGTGACCAGAAGGATTAGCAATTGACAACAGCATGCATGGCATAATATGTCACTTTTGGAATAATTATTTATTCTATTTTTTTTTGGACAAAAACCTCAAGTAAAAAGAGAAGGGCGCATTACTTTTCCGGAAATTTTCCAAATGTTAATTTTTACGTTTCCGCAAATTAAAAGTTTACGTTTCGGAAATGTTCATGTATTACGTTTCTGAAAATTTACCTGGTTTATAAGTTAGCTTTCATCTCATTTCAATACAATTTGTAATGGGTACTAAAGATGTTTGACACAAATAGTGATTGTCAACATCATAAGACTTCACTGGTAAATTCAGTAAAAACATTTTAATAACATCACTTTAGATGGAATGCAAGAATAGGTGAAAATGATGGTCAAAGATGCTGAACTTTGCAATCCACCAAAATCAGTTATGAAAAAATATCAAACAATAAACATTTATGGGTTAAAATAATACGTGTTACATGAATATATTGTACCTTAATAATACGTTAGTACAATTAGATCAAAAAGTACAGCAAAAGGCTTCAGTTTTTAAAACTGAGATTTAAAAAGGAACACACGTTTAAAATTTATTGGAACATATTGTGGTATTCGTTTTTTATTTTTAGTTTTTTACTGTAAAATAATACAAAATGACATATTTAATTGTACAAATGTCACAAAATATTTTTATAAAGGTAAAACATTTCTTTTGCGGAAAAGTTATTTTTAACTGGAAATGTAGTATATATTTTTTCCGGAAAAGTAAACTTTTTTCTACGGAAACGTAATATCCTTTTCCGGAAACGTAATGCCAATTTGCGGAAATGTAAAACGCCGGTAAAAAGGTAATATGATTTTGAATATCCTGGATGTATAATCAAATTATTCTGAACACGTTATTTTGCAATTAATCTATAGCCATCTGTAGAAAAATTGACAATATTTTCGATCCTTTGTCCTAATTGAACAGACTACAGTTTCGATTATACTTGCAAAGCAATTTCGAAAAAAGGAGCTTAAACAATTTCCGATAGCGATTACCAAGTACATTGCTTGTTACTTATGAAATTTTAAAGACATTTAACATTCAAATATTCTAAGAACCGCTTATAATATTCCATATTTTTGTTCCTTTTAATCAAGGTTTATTCACGTTTCTCCAACATTTTTTTTAATTTTGACTAAAACAACATAGGGGACTATGGGGCCATTTGAAGGGTAATCACGATTGCACAACAAATTAATATTTAATTGAAAGTGGAAATACTCCAAGAAGGACGAGTTGATAATATAATATTTGTACCATACGAGAAAGACACAAAATAAATGATTTATATAGAGTACCTTTCATAATATTTAGTGTGTGTGTTTTGTTTTTTATCTTTTTTGTTGCTGTTAATGTTATTTTTTTTCTTTTGTTTTGGTTTGATTTTTTTTTCTGATTCGCTTTATTTGTTTTGAGGTTTCTTTTATTCTCGTTCTTTAGATGAAATGTGCATTATAATGTAGCTCTGTCTCTATTTGATTCATATCGGCAGTTCTCATTTAACAACATAAATGTGCATTTTTTTTATTTTATTACATATAAAACAATGTATAACAAGACATGACAGCACTATATGATATCACATAAATTGTAGCACAAGAAAGAAAAGTATTTTATACAATACAATAAAAATTAATATATAATTCGATGTAATTTAAGTTATGAAAGCAGTGTCTGACAAATAATACAATTTTACAAAAGTTTCTTTACAAAGTTACAAAATAAAAGTTTTAAAGAATTGAAACACTGAAGTCACTGACGAAGTTCCATTCGAATACAGAAGGATGCCTTGTCTGCGTAGTCTTGCACTGTCAGCTGTTGGTGTAAGAATCGGTCTTATAGTGTAGTTAGTCTGTCATCGATTTGTCGGTATTTATTCTGTTTTGGTCAATTGGGGGCGCCGGCTGCAACTTGGATTTGGTTGGCTTCTGTGTTGGCCAGTGTATTCTGTAGAATGTCGATTAGTTGGAATATATTTGGGTGTGCAAGTCTGGCGTGTTTCTTGAGTTTACTATGCCATTCCTCTAAGTGGTTGTTTGTTCGGGTCCTTCATTGGTGAAGTGGTTCCATTGGTCTCGGTCTTGGGTTTTAAGGTTTCTCTCGATATGCACTGGATGTAATGGAAGAAGCAGCTTTTGAGAGTTACGTTCGGAAAAGCTCTAAGAGCAGCATTACGGGTAGCAGTCTCGAAGTCGGTGAAGAAGATGTTTGGTTGAAGTTGAAGTCCACGTTGAAGGCAGGCTGTTTTCAGAAGGGTGAAGAGTCTTGTGTAAATCAGCTCGCTTTTCCCGGGAAGAAGAGAGAAGGCAAGTGGGTACATTACGTTGTCTACTGACGCATGCAGTGTGTAAAGTTGTGTGAACTGGTTTGGTGAAGTGTAGAATGTACCATCTCCATAAATGATGTCAGCGTCTACCAGGTTGTTGAGGTTTTATATAGTTGAAAATATGAGTATTTTCTCTGCGTTTCCATCGTTTGCTATGAGAAATCTTTCATTAGCAAGAGTTTGTGTCCATTTGTCGTCTAGTTGGATGTCTGCACGGGTAGATGGTTGTTTTGGCATTTCTTTGTTTCTTGCCCTGTACATAAGCATACGTGATTCATAGAATGTTGGTAGTTCTGCTATTATGTCGTCGTGGTCTGGGTTGGTTTCTATGTATTCTACAGAGCGCAGTTCTGCTCTTTTGCTTTTACTCTTGCTGTGTTAGGTGTATGTGAATGATTGTTTCCAAGTTTGGTAACGTTGTAAAAATGGGTATTTAGTGTTGATGTACACAGTGGAACAATTCATTTCCAGTATCGCCTGTCACCTCTGGTCATTTTAACCATGTATTGGTAGCCATTCGGTTCTAACCTTACTCTGCCGAATTTATTTGGTAAAAAATTTACTGCAAGCATAGCATTTGCCACTGTGGTTTCTAACTTGATAATGAAGTTTTCTTCTCCAAATAACGCAGTCTTATAAAGTAGTTGTGAACGATGCTCATTTTGTCATATTAGCTTGGAACATTACAAGCTTACTTTGTATATAAAAATGAGCGTGGTCGAGCTCATTTCAAAGTCACAATCAGATTTAATACCTGACCTTGTTCAATGCAATCATTCGCATTAGCGCCGATTTTATGATTCAGATTTTTGCAAAATAACTGTATTACTTTCTTATTTAGAATTTTAAAGATCTATATCATAAAAACTTTTAGTTTACTTTGTTTTACGTGTAAATCTTACATATTTATATTTCAGAAAATAATAAATAAATAAATAAATAAAATAAATTTTATTTTCTTATTTGTTTCCATTTATTTCAAGAAGTTTCATTTTTTAAATATTATTTGCAATTTTCTAAAGAAATCAACAGGTAAATTACAGGTGAATAGTCAATTATCACACCCGTTGTAGGCCTCTTAAACCTTAATTGCCCCTAATTATCAAGTGTTGGAGAATCGTGAACACACCTTAATTAAAGTTAAGATAAGAAAAAACATCGCATTTCAAGTAAGTGAGAACCGAACCGTCAATCAAAAGAACGAACAATCCATGGACAATGGCAACATCGGACACACTAAGAAACAAGGACACCACTTAAGTACGGAACAAAAAAGAAAAATGAAAACACAAATACAGATGAACAACACGGACCCAATAAAAACCATGTTATAAGTTATAGGTTATATAATAATTGATCTGTGTGTTTGCAATCTATTGGGGTGAACTAGAATACTAGTAAATGAAATGTTTCATGGTGAGAAGAAAGTAGAGAAGCAATCAATCGAAATGAAAAAAAAATATATTCAAATTTCGGACAAAACTGCAACATTATTCAGCCACTGCCATTTTTTTTATAACTCGAACTACTACAAAAAGGTGACCGCAAAGAATTGGCTTAGAAATATACTTTTTCTGCAGAGAGTGGAACTTTCATTTCATTTCCATTTCTCACTTCATTTCCAAATAAAGTGAATTGAACAAATGTACCAAATCAGGGAAAAGATTAAATACAAAAAATTACGCCGTTTTCACACAGGTAACAATAATTATCCTGAATAGATGACCAATTATATTAATTGCTTTTGATATATGTTATGAAGTATTCAGTGAAATACTTTTGTTTTTATATTGTTCTCACAAACAAATCAGGAAAACATTTGATTACGAGACATAAAAATAATACAGAACAGAAAGGTACAATGAAGATTTAAGTACAGTTCCGCGAGAAGTTCAAATGAGTGAAATGAATTTCCTTTTCTTGTTGATTTTCTGGTGTAGTTTTAAACATTAGTGACCATTTTTTCTTAATAACTTATTCCAGAAATAAATTACATAGAATGTACTACAGGTGAAGAAGTGGAAGATTGACACTAAAATCCCCTTTAGTTATCTGTATAAATTATGACATGTTTGAGTATTCTTTAGCTACAACAATAGAGATTCATGTTCGACAACTCTCTTCAATAAAAACTGTGAAATTTTAGTTTAAATGAAAAGTTTTCTCTGAATTAGAAGACTTCAGAAAAACAAGACACCGTATCTTAAATTTGAAAACATATGTGTCTAAAACTCCTATTTCCGCCTGAACTAATTCAGAATAGGCTTTTTATCGTATATTTTGTTTCGAACCGGTTAAGTAAAACCGTGTTTTTTTCACTTTTATTTGATTTTGGTTAACCTACTAGCAAATCGATAGATTGTTTAGTGACTAATTATTCTATCAAGTTTCATGATTATTTATTTGTCTTTTTGGGAGCGATTAATTTTTGAAATCTGGAGTTTTGCACATACTGCACAGGTAAATTCATTTTATATCGAGAGTGGTCGCATAGGCTGCGACATTGGCGCTTTCTTTACTGATATTGCTATTTTCTTATTAGCAAAATGGTGTGTGAAATTAAAAGCAGCTATTTTATTGTGCAATCACACTTAGTATTGTTTGAATAAGAGGACCATAATAATTTTATGCTGAAACTAATTCCCTTTTTTGAAATATTTTTTATAAAGATTGTACCACAACAGGGGAGTTAAGTCGCTTATATTTATAAAGAAAGTTTACATGCTATTATAATTTTATAACGACAAACACTTCTGAAAAATTCTTTCTGCTCATGAATTTACTTGCGAATCGACATTAAGGTGAGACCAAATTTCTGAAAATAAAATTTCACATGTGCTACCACAGTTATAAAATATTTTGATTTTTATATGGAAATGTACTTAAAAGCAATATTTAACCAATATGAACACGATAAAAGTCTTTTTGTCGCTTTATGAAATGGATTTTTTTTTAGTTTCGTTGATTTCATCATTTTTTGCTGGCTTTAAAACATAAAAAGATGTACATGTAATACTTGAGAGTGTAAGTGCTTTAAAATTCAAATGACAATATTGAAGTAAGATTTTTACACAGATCTAAAAATTACAAGAAACAAATTCTTTGAAATTGTTATTGTTATAAAATGATAATACAATCTGATGCAAACTAAATAATGAAGTGGCCTACATAGTTTTTATTTGATCTGTTTTACTGGCTCTTGTTCTGTCCTTAGATGCTTTTGAATTTTCTATTCAGATCTTATTGGTAATTTCTTCTCTATCTATCAGTCTTAACACATATTTCGTTGTATGGATTACCAATATTTTGATTTTATCTACACTGAAGAGACATAATTTGTCGAAATGCGCATATGCAGAATCAAAATTTACAGCAACTTCGGTATCATGTTAGCTAATGTAGAATTTTAACGACAGCTGTGCTCATAAAGGAAAAGAGCACCACAATTTGCGACGTCATAAGGATTATAAATTTTAATGCTCAAAAGCATTATGCATAGGAACGATAGCAGGATATGCCTTTAAATGGTACATTCAAGCCGCATTGAAAAAAAAATATCAAGAAGTTAACTTGAATGCGCTGGATTCACAAAAGGACTGTTTTAAAGGAATTTTTAATCGACAATATTTTTGTCGAATTTGGAGGTCGTGTTTTCCAACAGACAATAGGGATTCCTATGGGAACAAACTGTGCGCCGCTTTTAGCTGACCTTTTCCTATACTCGTAAGAGGCCAAGTTTTTACAAGGGCTTATTCAAAGAAAACAAAAACATTTAACCCAGTCCTTTAATTTCAGCTTCAGCTACATAGACGATGTGCTTTCTCTTAATAATCCTAAATTTAAGGATTATTTACATCAGATCTATCCAAATGAGCTTGAAATTAAAGAAACAACTGAAACACCTACTTCAGCTTCGTACCTAGATCTTTTATTGTATATTGACGAAGATGGACGTTTGAAATCTAAGCTATATGACAAGCGTGATGATTTTAATTTCCCCATTTTGAACTTTCCCTTTCTAAGCAGCAATATACCTACCTCTCCAGCCTATGGAGTGTACATTTCACAGTTGATTCGTTACTGTCGAGCTTGTAGTTTGTACAGTGATTTTTTGAACAGAGCAAAAACACTGTCCCAAAAGCTGCTTAGTCAGGGATTTGTTCAACCTTTGTTAATTTCATCCCTCAAGAAATTTTATGGCCGTCACCATAGCATCATTGAAAGATATGACGTGTCAGTATCCCAAATGAAAGTGGATATTTTCAGCTAGATTCACGTCTTCCCGGATTTTACTACCGACTTTGACATCTTCCCGGATTGAATCACTCACAGTGTGACGGGTGCTGTTAACAGAGCAGGACAGGCTTACCCTTCCGGAGCACCTGATGTCACTCTCAGTTTCACTGGAGTTCACACTGTGAGTGCCTTTGTTCTGAATGTTGTGGTTTCTGGTTCTGTGCTTTGTGTCTGTCTGGCGTCATTGTTTTTGTCTCTAACGTCATTGTTTCCTGTGTCCTCGTTTTTGCCCTGTCTTTGGACTTCGATTTTTGTGAATTTCACCCCTTTGTTCCTTCGGAATTCTACTGCCGTTGTTTCACTCTAATACTTGTAGCTGTTTCCTGTAATCCATGTTTTAACATATACTTATTTAATGATCTGCTGTACTCGACCTAACACCAAGATTAATACCTTTCCTCACCGTTCATTGAAGATCTTATGGTGGCTTTGAGTTATTATTACTCCCCTTTGGGTCGTTGTCTCTTTGAGACATTCCCCGTTTCCCTTCTTTTTCCTATTCTTTCCTTCAAATCAGTCAAATCATAAATGTTCGTCTTCCATTTTTGGTAATTCTAAAGGAAAAGAGGTTTTTATTATCTTTGAATGTTATGAATAAATAACATTTATTCTCCTCGATTTGAGAATACCGATTTTGAATTTATCCTAGATTGAATCACTGACATTGTGCCGGGTGCTGTCGACAGAGCAGGACATACGTAGTCTTTCGGAAAACCTGATGTCATTATCGCTTTAATGGAAGTTCGCACTGACTTGCTTTATTTTCTTTGTGTTGTTTTGTATATCATACTGTCAAATTTCAGTCTTGTCTTCGTTATTTGATGCTTGGGATACCGATTTGTCTTTGTTAATGTTTTAATACTAAGCGGTTAAAAAAACATTTCACAATTCAACCTTTAGACTGTTTCAGGGTTAGAAAAGTAATGCGTACTTAGAATTTTAATTGGTTTTGTTTATGAAATTAACCAATCAGCTACCAAACAGATCTTTTAAGATATATATGCCTCACTGTTTGTACAAATTCCATTATGTTTAATGGTAAATTCGTTGGCGTGAATTGCTCAAGAAACACCAAAACATAATGTTTTCATTGTTTATAGAATAAATACTCTCCAACCTGAACATGTTGTATTGAAACATGCACCAATAGGAATCCAGATAAGTGCTTCATAATATAACGACTGGTTTACAACTGTCACGAATATCTGCAGTAATATCGTCAGCAATGTCTTTACCAGGAAGAAAGTCTCTCTTATGGATGCACAATTTAGTCCCGATTCGTTTTCCAATTTCTCTATTAACTTGTCATGAACAAAATAAGCGTCAATATCTTCATAGGAAATAAATGTGTCGTATTTGTATGTGAGTGGATGTAGTTCTATATCGGAATTTCTAATTCTTTTTTTATATCTATTCTTCGTCATATAATAAATGTACCGTACCTTTTATTACGGTACACAAGACCAGTTATAAGAATCGTTGAGAACAAAATAATACATGCTGTTGTACCGATTATCAAGCTTAAATACGAGGAGCACTCTTTTTGTAATTTTTCCAACACTTTTTGTGGATTACTTAGTGTCTGTTGTTTTTTATTTGAAAGCTTACAGTTGTAATTTGATGACTTCTTTAATTTTGCATCGGTAGAAGTCATCTATTGTATAAACTGTTTTGTGTCACAAGTACACTGTAAAGGATTACCACTCAAATCAATTGTCAATCGATGATTCCCAAGTAGTATACTTTCAATCTGACTTCTGTCTGCATTGTCAAAGGACGAAAATCGATTGTAAGACAGGTCAAGATGTGATAGTTGAGTCATATGACTAATTTGAAAGCTGATATCGTCCAGCATGTTATTTTCTATATAGATCTTTCCAAGGTATTATTGTGATTTGAAAAACCTGGTAGGTAGAGTTGTAATTCTATTATCAGAAAGATTTATTTCTGTCAGATTTGGAACATGTTCTAGAATTTGTTCATGAACATCTCCAGAAAGCATAAACCCTAACAGATTATTGTGAACGTGTAATATTTGTAAATTTGGTGTGCTCTTGAAAACACATATGATAAGTTTGAACAGAAATTATTGGAAAGGTCGATAAATTTTAACTTGTTTAAGTACTTGAGGGGACCAATCCATGAATACAATAGATTATAACTAGCATTCTTCTAATGAATTTTCAGATACACGATATTCTCCGATTTCGTAACGAAGATAACATTTCTTGTATGTAAGTTTTTTAAGGTTTCTAGGTAACGGAAATATTTTCGGTCTAATGTTTCTTGCCATATTAATATTAAGATGGTTGCTACGATCTTGGTAGGTGAATCTCCGATTGAAACTTTTATGTTGAGTAGAACAATTTGGTTTGTAATGATTTTGGCAGATTTCATGGAATTCTGGATTGTTAGAACCAAACAAATGGGATATGTTAGCGAACTCTAACGATAATGCAAAAATATCGAATAAATACCTTCCATAGGAGAAAAAATTGTCAGAAGCTGATAGTTTTCAATCTGAATTTGGAAGCATTTACAATGCTCCCGTTTCTACTAGCAGAATAATATTTCCATCTATATGTATTTCTGTCAGATTTGTATGTTTCAAATTTTTCACATGAGATATTTTCATTTCTGCGTTTAGATTCATGGATTTGTGGAGCTTATTCGCTTTTAAAACCTTTATGTTTGTGCTTGGTAAGTCAAATGTTATGTTTTCGAAGCCATCAAATTGGAGGCATATGTTGAGTGACACATCTAAATACGACAATCTTCTCATATTCTTAAATGTTCCTTTATATATATCGTTAATTCTACAAGCAGATATGTCAATGGACTCTAATGTAGGGACGAATTTGAAGGTTTCTGTAGTTAAAATTTCCACATCGCATTTTCCAGAGAGTCCTGAAATTTCTATGCTATTGTTTTTCATGTCTAAAAATTCTATATTTGTAAGATATACGAACAGTTCTCGTGTAGAATTTGTGATATTATTATTATCAATGTAGAATTTGTGATATTATTATTATCAAGTGTAAGTGTGAACATATTATTTAATCCTTTGAATGAATCTTTATGTAGTTATCTTATTTTATTGTGTGATAGATGCAACTCTTCTAAATTGTAGTTATTCATAAATGTGTTATTTGGTATCTTTTCAATAGAATTAAAACTGAAGTCTATACTCGTATCTTGGTATATGCTCTATCTTAGTATGAGAACAATTCGCTTTGTTATCACTACTCTTTCCAATTCGATAACATTTACATTTGCTATCAAATTTGCATTTGGTTACCATGGTTACGACAGCATTTGTTACCATAAAGCCACCATTAATACACAGACCTTCAGTAGCGTTTGATCATCTACAATATAAATATAGAGATATCAAGTTAAGTTGGCTTCATTACCATTAGTCCGACTTAAAATATCAAATACAAATAAGAGTTTCTAGTTGGCCTCCTAACCGTTAGTCCGACTTAAAATATCAAATACATACAAGATTTCCTAGTTGGCCTCATAACCATTAGCCCGACTTAAAATATCAAATACATATAAGAGTTCCTAGTTGGCCTCATAACCATTAGTCCGACTTAAAATATCAAATACATATAAGAGTTCCTAGTTGGCCTCATAACCATTAGTCCGACTTAAAATATCAAATATATATAAGAGTTCCTAGTTGACCTCATAACCATTAGTCCGACTTAAAATATCAAATACATATAAGAGTTCCTAGTTGGCCTCCTAACCATTAGTCCGACTTAAAATATCAAATACATAATCGAGTTCCCAGTTGGCCCCCTAATCATTAGTCCGACTTAAAATATCAAATACATAGAAGAGTTTCTAGTTGGCCTCCTAACCATTAGTCCGACTTAAAATATCAAATACATATAAGAGTTCCTAGTTGGCCTCCTAACCATTAGTCCGACTTAAAATATCAAATACATAATCGAGTTCCTCGTTGGCCTCCTAACCATTAGTCAGACTTAAAATATCAAGTACATATAAGATTTCCTAGTTGGCCTCATAACCATTAGTCCGACTTAAAATATCAAATACATATAAGAGTTCCTAGTTGGCCTCATAACCGTTAGTCCGACTCAAAATATCAAATACATATAAGAGTTCCTAGTTGGCCTCCTAACCATTAGTCCGACTTAAAATATCAAATACATATAAGAGTTCTTAGTTGGCCTCCTAACCATTAGTCCGACTTAAAATATCAAATACATGTAAGAGTTCCTAGTTGGCCTCATAACCATAAGTCCGACTTAAAATATCAAATACATAATCGAGTTCCTATGGTTATTTATGTTTGTCTTTTGTCTTTTATTTGTTGTTTTGTTTTCTTAACTGTTCTAACTATCCTTTTTTTTCAGGCAAAAAAATCGTAAACAAATTTACATTTATAACATTGTTTTAATTAGTTGTCTATTGACCTTACTCATTGTAAAAATGAATAATCAAATTACTTTGACAACTTTATTTCAACTAATTAAACTTTTATTGACATAAGTGTTCTGTCATAACCACAAGGTGGTAAATGTGAATTCATTTAAGGCTGTTCGGGTGGTCAAAACTGCGCTTCCATCTTGCGCATGTGATAAAAATTTGAATTTACCTTAAAATTTTGTAAACATGATTTTTAATAGTTTATTGATAATACATAAAATCAAATAAGCAACATTTTTGCTGCGAGTGTGCAAAATATGTCACATTTTTGGAAAACTCTCATTATATTAAGGGGAGATAATTCCAATGCTATATTAAGGGAAAAATTACATATTCATGATTTTCTCAAAAATATGATCGGTGACCCAAATCTTTTATTTCATATTTCCAAATTATTTCTTTAGCAAAGTTTATACTACATTTTCACTAAAATTAATCGTTTTATTTATAAAAAACTATATAATAGTATTTTCTCCCTATATAGACTATATTAAAAAGCTCAAAATCTTACTTTTTTCGAAGCTTCTTGTGGAAAAACGAGTTATCGATTTTTTACTAAAATTAAGTGCATCTAATAAACTTTCATTCGTAGAAAAAAAAAATAAACACACACAGTGAAAAAATTATCACCCTCCACTTCGCGTTGGGTGATATTTTTTTAACCTCGTGTGTTAAACTTCCCTAACATCTTCATCCAACGGCAACATAAAAATCTTTTGACAGGTGTCCGCGTCCTATTTGTTATTTGTTCTTTATCATCTTTGCAAATATTATTATTAGTTTATGGATTTCGAAATATTTTAATAAGACCTGAAATGAAGAGACATAAGTTATCGAAATTCTGATCTGCAGTAATTATATAACACTAACTTCTCTTCTTCTTATTTATTGAATGCACATTTTTTAATGTTTTGAAAATGAAAATACAAGAAATTGTTTACAATGAGTCTACATCTGACAACATCAATTATACATTCACATTACAATTAATTATGTTATGATAACTGATTGTAACATTCGGATTCCGTTTCTTTTTAAAGTGTAATTATATCAAAGTTTTGAATTTATATAATAAATAAAACCTGAGAGTATATATCCTGTACATTTTCTCCTGCATTATGGTGTTACTTTTCCGCATTTAAAATTTTTTTGCTTGGTCGCAAGAATTATTTCACCTTTGGTTTCCAAACCAATTTGATTTACGTGCACAGAAAATGACCATTTGCAACGCCGACAAAGTCACCATTGTAACTTATTCCCACCAAATCGATGCCTCTTTATATTGAACTGTTAACCCCAGAAGCACAATGAGTTTAAAGATACTTTCTTTGTCTGTTATGATTAATATGTTTTACACGGAGCTCCAAGCATAAACCATCCTTTATATCGGATGACTTCAAGATGAAGAACAACTATAAAAGTGTTGTTCCTTTGCTTGTTTTTACCATGTATTTGTAGAGACTTTGTCTCATGTGCATTTACTCCATATCCTTTTATTCACCATTTATATCGGGATACTCCTGTAGTAAGTGTGAAATATCAGCCTAAGTATGAAAAAGAAAGGAAATGGGGTAAATGTCAAGGAGACAACATCCAATCCACAAGTTAAAAAGACCTTATGTGTGCAGTATGGTAGTACTTGCTTGCAAGCTAATATTGAAAATAACAATATTAAGGCTTAAAGTTAAAAACACGAACATACTCGTCTATGATTAGATGATTTTGGTTGTGGATTTCAGTATTTTTATAGTTGCTCTTGATAAGATTTCCTCGTCTCTTGATATTTATATTATGAAAATGACACTATTCTGTTTTACAGCCTTGGATTTTTAAAATATGTTTAAAAAATGATGAAACAAAAATTTTGTTCTGACAAGCAATGGAACTATTTTAATGTACCGATGGAAGTTGATCGCTAAAGATAACATAACTTTCCATGCAGTAATAAACAAACGTTTGTATACATTGAGGAATTTGTAAAGAAAGTTAAGAAGTGTTATGATATGAATCTTAATTAGTTTGACCTTTTAAAGTATAATTTATTGAAAGATTAAATATATTTGAGGGAAGCCAAATCATGGTAACAAGTGTATGTGTATGGGAACATATTTCGTTTTTTATTACACTAAATCCTTAAGCCGTAAACTAGTTTAAATACAAAAATGTAGGGGTAAATTCACTTGAGACAATGTCTGCACACATGGTGAAGCAAAGCATGAAACAATACTGTTGTTCTTCATCTTGAAGTCATCATTAAATCTTCAACAATGAGCTTTGAACATACCTAATATTTTGTTGAAGACGGCTCCTAAATCCGGTGTGAGCTGAATCCATTTCTAGATGTCGAGGAACGCCACATCCCTGTCCTTTTTACTCCATGGGTGGGGTCGTGAACAATCAAATACTTAGTGTCAAGGTATCTTATAATCTTTATTAATGATAATGAAATAATACAATCTTTATGTATACAGATGTTTCACCAGAATCAGTGGAAATAATGTTTTGTATGAATGAAACACAGAAGTAAGAGTACTTATTGTCCAGTTGTTAATGGATATAGAGTATTCATCGTATTATGAATTTACACCCTCTTTGCATTAAAGCATCCAGGGTATGAATGGTGTCTTCAAATATTGTAATGAATAAAAGTCATATATTAGGTAAGGGAGGTATTTTCCTCTGAAAACTTACAGGAACAATTGAGATTTTTATGCAATTTTTAAGAAATTTAAGTATGGTGTATTTTTATAAATTTTTTAACTATTAAATGTGGTGACGTTCTTAAATCTCCACATCTTTTGTGAAAATCCCATTCTTTTTTATCTGAAAGAAATATAAATTGCTGTGTTTTCTGCAATGCTATGGCATAGTTATTTTTGTTAAACTTCACATCAATACCTAATGAGTATTATTTTTTTATATTTAGATCTATACGTTTCTATGAGGCAATGGGGAGCTTATTTAATCCAACTATTTTTTATTCTACGTACAGTAGTATATGATTTATGGTAATTTCTTAAAGATGTTAAGACTTCTTACATGAACATATTTCTCTAAACTCTAGATTGAAAATTTTCAGGACCCAATTGTTTTAAGTATTATAGTACTTCCTGGTTAAAAAGTGCAAATGTAAAGATAATTAAATTTTATGAAAATTTTGGTTATTCCAGATCTACTTCCTTAAGTTATCACTATCTCTTCTTCAGCATAGTATACGAAATACAAAAGAATTGTATTATTTATTGTTTTTGAAACAAATGGACGGATGGCATGCTACAATATGAAAAATGATTACTTCCTATATCACAACTTCTTAAATATATTGATGAACAAAGACATCTGTAATCTAGGCTGTATGACAAACGTGGCGATTTTGTCTTACCAATAGTGAACTTCCCCTTTCTAAGCAGCAATATACCTCCCCATCGTATGTAGTCTATATTTCACAGATGATTCGTCACTGTAGAGTTTGAAGTTCCTACAGTGACTTTGTCAAAAGAGCAAAAGCAGTATGACAGAAAATGCTAAGTCAGAGATATGTTCAACCTCTGTCACTTTCATTCCTACAGATATACTATGACCAATACCATGCCATCATAGATAGATATGAAATGTCGGTTTCACAAATGAGAACAGACATTTTCAGCTAGATTCACGTCTTCACTTATTTGGCATTGCCATTTATGATTTTACTCTGGATTGACAGTGTGACGGGTGATGTATATGGCGCAGGACAAGCTCATCCTTCTGGGGCACCTGTTGTCATTCTGTTTTTTAGGGCTGACATTATTATTGCTTTAATTTTGAGTGTTGCATTTTATGGTGTTCATGTGATTTGTGGGTGTGTCTTTAGTCTTCTGTTATCTTGCGTTCTAGATTGTGTCTTGTCCTTGGACTTTGATTTATGTAATCTTGTGCTTTGTTTCTTTGATATTCAATTGTTGTCACTTACTCTACCGTGTGCACAAGACGATACTCAGATATTTGCTTTGTTCCATTGAATGTTTTTACCATGTATTTGCACAGACTTTGTATCAAGTGCATTTAATCCTTGTCGATTCATTGTTATTTTGGGAGGTTTGTTTTTTGTGTGTGCCAGTTTTTAGGTGTCTAAGATTGACATTTGCTCAAAGATACAAAATACTGGTCTTTGGCCCATTATTTATTTGATTAATACGCATTGAAGAGACATGGACTATCTAATAGCTATATTTTAGCCCAAAATAAATTAATAATATTGTTTTGCATGATGGAGATACAACTTTGTTTCGCACAAGATTTTCTTTTAAATGTAGACATGATAGACTCCAAATAAAATCATTTTACAGGCCAACACCAAAGTTCTGGACTTGATGGCTGGTGAATATACCTTTGAAGTCCAACATTTCACCCGCGAAGACAACCAGCTGATGGTAGTAATTTACTGAATTATTTGAAGACTATTGATGTTATGTCCACAAATAAAATATATTAAAATCTTGTGTCTCTCAAGTGCAGATCAAATTAAAACATTGAAAATTTTCCCGAAAGATGCTTAAAACTGCATAATGAGCAAATAACCAATGATATCTTAACGAAAAGCTAAGCTTCGCAAAGGGGAAGCACTTTCAATGAGGTAGGTATCCATTAGCTTAAACAAATTATGTGATTACTTTTAATTTAATGTAGAGAGATCACTTTTTATCTAAAGTGCACATCAAATCAAATCCTTCGGAAATTCAACAACCGAAAGGTGCTAAACTGGATAAGGAAAAATAACCAATAATATCTTTAAAAAAAGGTAAATTCATGCACCTAAGGGCAGCACTTTCAACGAGATTTCACTTTTCTTCAGACAATTCCTTTTTTTTGAAAGTTTGCAAGGAAAATCGGTTTACGGGTCATCGCAAATGTACTAAACAACTTGGATGCTGAACACCATCCGGAGCAAAGTCCTGTGGCGAAAACATCGTCCAAGTATTTATAAATTGATAAACTTCGAAGTTTATTAATTTTGTTATAGCAGATTGCCATTTCAACAACTAATACCCTTCCAGAATTTTGAGAAGACATTGTAAGTTTTTCGGACCCATACCAAAGTACTGCACTGCCTAAGTAGTAAATACCTTTGAAGACTAACAGTCCACCAAAGTAATACACTGCCTAAGTAGTAAATACCATTGAAGACTAACAGTCCACCGGCAAATGCATCAACTCAATTGTAATAAATAATAGATACCGAATTAATGTACATTTAGTTTTAACATATGACAATTTTGATAACTTCGGTGTAATGAAGGAAGCTTAAATCACTACATTTGGAAGACCTATAACCGAAAGATGTTAATTTGATGAAGGAGAAGAAATAACTAATTAGTTTAAAACGAAAGGACAGAATAAGCTTAGGTTTAGAACAAAATTATCTAATGAAAGTGGTCGTTAATTCTATTTTGACACGATTGCGTACTAAAATGTAATTTTTGACAAATTGATGAAAAAACAATATAAAATTAAGATTGGTAAATTCCTACACTCAACCTTAGCTGAATATATTCCGTTTTTTTCCTAAATTTGACTAAAGATTTACATCATATTTGATATCAGATAGGTACAAAAACATTGCATCGGTACTAACTCTTCCATTCATAATTATGTCATAAATTAATGTATAGAGAAAAATATTAACTAACCTACCTTAAAGTACTCAAATTGAAACTCTTTTTAATGAAAATTAAATATGGCAACCTCTTTGTTTTAGGTAATAACTTCCTCTTGTTAAGCACTGTATTCAAAGTACAAAAGATAAGATTGCTTTGTAGAATTAACGAATAGATGAATACGTGAAAGTGAAAATTAATAATTTCCTAAATCACAGTAATATTTTGTTAGTTTTATAAGACTTGCGTGCATGTGCACTGAAATTTACTTTGTTTGTCGGTTTACTCTGTAGACCTGTACGGTTAGATTTATTTGAACTGAACTAAACGAACTTTTCACTGGCAGTGTGACGGACGCCACTCTTGGAGCAGATCATGCTTACCCTTCCGGAGGACCTAATGATACCTCAAGTTTTTGAAGGGGTTCAAGCTGCTAGTGCTTTAGTTTTATGGCGTTCTTGTTCATCCTTGTTCATTCGTTTTGTCTTGGTCATGCTGTCTCAATTCGTGTTGGATATGAATTGTCGTGATTTTGCATTTTTGATTTGGAATTCCCCCTTTCCTCATTTTGGTTTCGGTATTCGGTTGCTGATGTATTGTAAATAAAACTACTTCCATACAGAATGATCAAAGGATGTGATTTGTTAATCATAAAATCAAAGTTCAGAAACATGTCAAAAAAGAAGACACGAGAGAGTCACAAAAAGCGGAAATAAAACACAACATTCAAATTAAGGCACTAAGAGTGTTAACTCGTATGGAGACTGGGAGTAACTACACAATCAAAGTAAATTGTAGTGTACATGATAGATACACGTAAGTTTTATAAAACTAAACAAAATGTGAATGTGATTAAGGAAATTATTCATCCATTTGTTTATTTCACAAAGCAATAATATGTTTTGTACTTTGTATACCAAAGGAAGTTATTTTCTTAAACAAGAAGGTTGCCATATTATATTTTCATTAAAAAGAGTTTGAGTATTTTGAGACAGGTTAGTTAATATTTTTCTTTATTCATTAATTTATGAGATAATTATTGACTGGAAGAGTAAGTGCTAATGTAGTTTATGAATATGTTTTTGTATCTATCTAAGATATCGAATATTGTATTGGATGTAATCTTCAGTCAAATTTAGAAAAAAAATACGTACGACATTCATCACGTTGAAATTTACAAAAATTTTCAATTTAAAGAAATGCGGTTTCTTATCGTTTTGTATCATTTACATAGTATCATTTTGTAAAAAAGTTTACATTTTAGTAAGAAATAGTGTCCAAATATGATTAACGGCAATTTTCTTTAAAAATTTTGTTCTAATTCTGTTAAACCTAAGCTGATTTTGTCCTTTCGTTTTAAACTAATTGGTTATTTGTTCTCTGTCAGCCCATGTTCATCTTTCGGTTATTGATCTTCAAAATGTAGTGATATAAACTTCACTCATGAGACCGAATTTATCGAAATTGTCATCTATTAAAACTAAATGTATCTTTTTATTTTTTACCATTGAGTTGATGCCTCTACTGGTGAGCTGTTAGTGTTCGATGGTATTTTCCAGCTCGGCGGTGCAATACTTGGTATGGGTCCGAAAAACTGACAATATTCTCTCAAATTCTCTTCAGAATTTGAGAAAATATTGTCAGTTTTTCGGACCCATACTAAAGGACATAATGGCAATCTGCGATAACAAAAATTAATGTGACTTCGAAGTTTATTCATTTAAAACTACTGGAGCGATGCCTCCGCCACGGAAATGCAAGTTCCGGAAGGTACCAAGTAGTTAAGAACGTTGGCAATGGCTCGTACGACAAATTTTCCATGCAAACTTCCAACATGTAAATTTCAAAAGAAGAATTGTTTGAACTAGGAATTCTCTAACTTGTTGAAAGTGCTGCCTTTAGCTTTATTTATCTTTTCGTTTAGATAGTACTGGTTATAATTATTTGTTTTTATCCATCTTTCGGTTGTTGAATTTACGAAGTTTTTGATTTGATATGCACTGTACAGACATAAGTTGTCAAAATAGATGAACTGAAGACATGAAAATGGGTCTTATAACAAAATTACCGAACAGAGTTGACGAGAGCCGAAGTCCACGAGGCAAAAAGACAAAAGTCTTTGTCTCATGTGCATTTACTCCATATCCCTCCATTGCTTATTTTAGACAAGAGTTTGTCTCTCTTGCAGTGAGGAGTCCGAGAGATTTATGCTCTATATATATTTCAGGTATGGTGAACTTGTACTTGAGAGAATTTCTCATATGGATGCACTATCACACTTTCGAATTTTGGCATTCTATTTTTGTAATTTCAAAATGTGATCTGACCACCTGTTAATATTGCCCACATCTCACTAATTTATTCAGCCAAGTTTTCGACTTGCTGAGTGCCCTGTGTTTGTCTATTTGTTGTGATTGTCCACCAGCTGGGAACTGGGAACACTGGTGCTTTTGTCGGGCAACGGATGACAGTGATTGTAAGAAAACTTTGCCAGTTTCCTTAATGTTTGTTGACAATCCCGCATCTATGGCCAGAATAAACATGGATGTAGCATTGCTCGACATCTAGCAATGAATTCCGCTCAAACCGGTGCTAGGGGCCGTCTTGAACTTACTATGAGGTATGGGCAAAGCTCATTGTTGAAGGCCTCATAGTGACTTCAAGATGAAGAACAACAATAAAAGCGTTGTTCCATTGCTTTTTACCATGTTTTTGCAGAGACTTTGTCTCATGTGGATTTACCCCATATCCCTTCATTGCTTAAAATACAAAAACACCGAAGTTGCATAATAAACAGTAGATTTCTTTTGCTGTCCACGTGTTTGAAGGAGTAACCTCTCATCAGCAGCATAAGCAGCAAATCAGGTGGAAAATTGTCGACCGCAATGGTCCTGACTTGGTACAGGCACTTCAACCGGATTTATGGCGTACTAAACATCCCCTTCCATTGCGGTAGTGTCCGGTAGCAACTGAACAGCAATTGCTATTGAAAGGTCGTAGACAATTAAAAGAAATGATCATCCCAGTATTAAGTAAAAAAAGAATCTTGAATCAGAGTTCGAACCGAAACTTAAAATTCTTCAGCAAGGGACTGGTATCTATCAAAGGACTTTTTAATGGCAGTGTAAGACGGAATGTTTTGAAGCCTTGATTAATAAGGCGATCACGGTGATTAATGTCTAATGAGGAAGTCTGCATAATTTGTGCTAGGTCTTGAGTAACGAATCCACTGTGAAACATACACTTATAAGCGGGAGAAATTGATTTATAGTAGTTCCATAATCTATTAAATTACTAGCATTGTGTCGTTGTCTCTGCTGGTGAAATATTGGCCCACACAGGTATATTCTTAAGCAATCAAGTCCAGAACTTTGGTGTTGGCCTGTAAAATGATTTTATTAGGAGACCCCCAAAAACTCTCAAATTAACAAATTAACAAAAAAGTGATACGGAGTAAATGCATATGAGAAAAAGTCTCTATAAATAGATTATAAAACAAGCAATTGAACAAACCAAATATCTCAGTACATTGCTGTGTACATGGTAGAGTATGTGACAACTGCAGTAGAGTACCAAAGGAAAAAGCACAAGATTACATAAATCAACGCCCAGAGACAAGGGAAAAACTAGAACCTCGGACAGAAGACTAAAGACACAACACACCCACAAAACACATGCACACCACAAATACGACACTCAAAACTAAAGCACTGACAATGTGAACTTTAGAGAACAGAGTGACAACAGGTGCTCCGGAAGGGTAAGCTATTCTTATTTCTGAAACCGACATTTTGAACCTATCTATAATGTCATGGTGGTGGTCATAGAATTTCTGAAAGGATGAAAGTAACAGAGGCTGGACATATCCCTGACTTAACACTTTCTGTGATAGTGCTTTGCTCTTTTGACAAAGTCACTGTGCGAACAGCATGCTCTACAGTAACGAATAATCTGTGAAATATAGATTCCATACAATGCTGCTAAAAAGGGAAAGCTCACTATTGGTAGTAAAAAATCATCACGTTTTTCATACAGGCTACGTTTCAGGCGTCCTTGTTTCGTCAATGTATCTAGGAAGTTATGATAATCAGTAATCATTTTCATATTTGTAGCATTCATGCGTTCATTTGTTTAAAAGACAATGATTAATACAACTTATATCTTTTGTATTTCGTATACTATGCCGAACAAGAGATCGTCCATTTGTTAAAAAACAATTAGTAATACAACTCATATCTTCTGTATTTCGTATACTATGCCGAATAAAAGATAGAATAACTTAAGGAAGTAGTTCTGGAATAACCCAAAATTTTCTTCCTTTACTTTTCTTTAGATTTGCAGTTTGCAACCAATAAGAACTAGAATACTGAAAAAAAAATTTGAGTCAGCCAGATTTTCGATCTACAGTTTAGAGAAATACGTTAGTGTAAGTAGTCGTAACTTCCATTAAGAAATTATCCTGGTGTTGCCGGTTCTCGATAGCTTATGGTATTATGGTATTAAACTTTTTGCTTGAATTAAAAATATTTATTTGCCTTTTTGTTTGTTAGATGTTGCCCATTACACTTTTTAAAAATGACGGGACAGCATCCAGTAAGTACACAGAATTGAAACTTTTCCCAACGTCCTAGTTTTTGACATGACGTGTTTGACGTCACCAGTTCTCGATTGGTATATATGGACGGCTAATTTACCAATAAAATAGCATGACGTTATATAACATTATAATCCATGTAATTTTCTAACAATAAATAATCAATTTCGGCACAGTAATATTTTTATGCTTTCAATTATTACTTGTAAATTTTGTAAATATTTTTTGCGTCTTTCTATTTCATTTATAATTTTTTTGTTTTGTTGCATTTATTTCTTATTATCCATTTATTAATTTATGAATTATTTTCGGACTTTTTGTTCTTTCCTTATGTATTGCCATCGTTTGATGATTTATGTATGCAAAGTATCGTATCATTGTTGGCTATTACAACTGGCAAACAACAGAAATTCCCAAATTGAAATCTTCCCTTAAGTGAATAGAAATTGATAAGAAACGACTTTAACGGCATTCCATATATTTTTTTCTGCAACGGTTTCATCAGTATATATTTACTTTCGGGAATAGATTGCAGGTCCATTACCTTTAGTAACAGGCCAAATTTGTTTATATCTGTAAATTTGTTTTTGATATTAAACCCGTCAAAGTTTGATGAAAACTGGGAATAGTGAAACGCATGGCACAAACTACAAATTTTATTCATGACAATAATAAACACCTTGCTGCGTATTATGGGCATGTCCTTTCTGTCACAGAACGAAGTGATGTTCTTTTTGAAAATTTCCGACGAACAAACGACACGTTCGAGTTCGTTTCATATGTCAAAACTGAAAGGCACAAAACTATCGAGAACTGGTTACTATCGAGAACAGGTGAAAGCACGATACCATAAGGGAGATACTACTGTACCTAACATGAAAAATAATCGGATAAATAAGCTCTCCAATGCTTCATACAAAAGTGTAGACCTAAATATAAAACAAATAATAATTAGGTGTTGATATGAAGTTCAAAAGGAAAAACTATGCCAAAGCATTGCCTTAAACACAGCAATTTCTTTCAGATAAAAAAAAACATTTCACAAAAAATAACTTCAACACATTTGATATCAAAAAATTTATAAAAATACATCATACGTCATTTTCTTAATTTTAATAAAATTGCATAAAAATCTCAATTATTCCTTAAAACTGTAGGTCAAGTTATCTCCCCTTTCTAATTTGGAAGAAGATACCTCCCTTGCCTAGTATATGACTTTTATTTATAACAATATTGAAGATACCATTCAAATCCTGGATGATTTAATGCAAAGAGGGTGTGAATTCATGATAAGATGAATACTTTATTTCCATACAATACAATAAATATTCTAACTTTTGCGTTTTATTCATATCAATAATTATTTCCACTTATTCTGGTAAACAATATTGTATTATTTCATTCCCATTATAAATGATTACACAACACTTTGCTAGTAAGTTTTTGATTGTTGACGATCCCGCACCCATGGAGTAAAATAGACACGGATGTAGCGTTGCTCGACATCTAGCAATGAATTCGCCGTTTCAGAAACTAAAGGATTGTGGGTAGAGCGTACACCAAAATATTTTTATTGGTCAAGAACATAACATTACGTCATTGGTTGAAAATCGATTGTTCGTACACCAAAATTTCAAAGACAATCTATGTACCCACAATTCTTCAGTTTCGGAAACGGCGAATTCCACTCACAGCGGTGTAAGGAGTCGTCATCAACTAACTATGAGCTATGTGCAAAACTCATTGTTGAAGTCTTCATGATGACTTCAAGGACAGCAATAAAGGCATTGTTCTATTGCTTGGTTATACCATGATATGTGAAGACTTTATCTCTTGTGAATTCACCCCTACATTTTATATATTTGAGCTAGTATAACTAGAAAGTACAACTTCTTACATGTGTTAACGGATTCACGATTTAGTCTGATTAAAAACTAAATATATTCCCATATACATACAAATGTTACCACTTTTTGACCTCCCTCAAATTTATTTAATCTTTTACGTTCAAAAGTCAAACTAATTAAGTTTCATATTATTACACTTCTTCATTTGCTTTACAATTCCTCGATGTACACAAATTTTGTTTATAATATATGTTCTTATATTGCAAGGCAAGTTGTGTTATCTTTAGCGATCAACTTCGAAAGGTGCTTTAAAAAGATTCCATTTCATATCAGGACAAAATTCTTGTATCATGAATTTTTTTTAAAATTGAATAAAATATGATGCGTTGCTGTCTTAGTTTCCAAAATTTTATATACAGCCCACGGAATTTCAATTGATTTGACACTGAAAACTTGTCAAATTTTTAGGGAAAATTGTTGTAGGAAAATCTTTTACAGAAATCTAAATATAATCTGGACTTATGAATGTTCTTAAACTTTGAGTGCTCAAAATATTACACATCCATTAAGCAGACATGGGGTAATTGAAATATGTAATTGTAATTGACCGTAATTAATTACAATTTCTCAAGAAATTGAATGTAATGTGTAATTGAGGATTTTTTCAATTACAAGTAATTGAAAGTAATGAATTACATAGCCAAAATTTACTGTAATTAACAATTACTTTTCAATTAGAACTGAATTACATTTGAAATATTTTCAATAACAGCTGTCGGAGATTAATGCAATTACATGAAAGATAATATACAAAAATAAATAAAGTATCTATAACAACACTAATTATAGTTACTTTATTTGTTTTTGTATATATATATTTTTTTCTGATTTAAAATACAAATTTATAGGCCATGTTTTGTCATCTATTTTATAGTTAGCTGCTGACAGTATAATGTAGCTTACAAAATAAAAAAAAAACATATATCTAATTAAAGAAACAAATAATATAGATATTAAATACACATCATTTAGCAAATGATACCTTAATTGGCCTGTTACCTATTTGTATATTAAAACACCAATTTTATAGGACATAAGTCAATCATACCCTCTGGCTATGTGTTTTATTGTAAACTATATAATGACTGTTTTCACAGCAGTTATGTTTGTATAGTAACCATGTGTTAAGTAATTAGAGAGTGGCAGAGAGATAAATATACCCCAAGGTACATGTAACTTCTGAATGTAATATACAGTACATTCTAGTGTGACAAAAAATCTCACTTGTAAAAATTGTTCACTTTTATGAATGTTAAATGAAAAAGTTTTGTCACAAATCCACATGAACTCCAAGAGTGTACTGGAACGTTTTACTGTTCCTGATGATTTTCAAAACGGAAATACTTTCAAAGGAAAATGTATACACTGTGGCACATTCATTAGTGGAAGCTGTAAAGTTACATCAAACTTTGTAACACATATGAAGGTGAGCAAATATATATAATTTTTTCATGCACCCTTTCCTTTTTGTTTATAGTTGATATCTTAAATGTTAACTTGAATTAATTTTTTTTTCTTTTTGAAATAAACAAAAAGAGAAAATAATATGAATATTTCTTTTTATCAGAATATATATATAATAATTTCAAAATATTGTATGAAGCTCTCCCTCTTTTTGTCATTTTCAATGAAACACATTAGATTAAAAAAGTTTAATAAGTAAAACAAACATTTAGATATTTTATAATACTGAAAATTTATATAATATTGAATAAGGTTTTTTTTATCTTTTCAGAGAAAACACAGGGATGTTTACATTCTACACTCTGATACCGAAGAAAATCAACCAACTCTTACAGAATGCATGAAAAAAAGTGTTAAATATTCACCTTCTGATTCAAAACAGTTAGAAATGACAAATGCTTTGATAATGTTCATAGCTGGGGATCTTTTACCACTTTCTATTGTGGAAAGTGAAGAGTTCAAAACCTTGATGGAGAAAGCTGACCATAAGTATCAAATACCTAGCAGAAAACATCTGACTACAAAAATTCTCAAAAAAAATTGTCAAAAGACCCACTTTTGTACTGGAATGGTAACTGTCACCGTTTTCCTCGTCTAGCTAAGTTAGCTTCCCAATATTCGGCTATTCCAGCCTCATCTGCACCAGTCGAACGCCTTTTTAGTACTGCCGGAAAATTATGTAGGCCAGAAAGGTGCAGACTTGCTGACGAAACTTTCGAAAAATTGATGATGTTGAAATGCAATGGGAGAATGTTAAAATAATAAATCATTATTTCAAAATACTTACAAGTACCAGTTTAACAATGACTTGTCAGAAACTATTTATCCATGTTTGAATTGTTATTTTTACATGTATGACTTATGTACTTACCATAGAATATAAATTGTAACTTATGTACATATTCATAGAATAAATGCATGTTCAATATCTTATCTAAATTTTCCTTTCAAAAGGAATTGAAGTAATTAATTACATTTGCTATGTAATGTGAAAGTAATTAATTACATTGGCAGAAAAGGGCAAATGTAATGTGTATTTTAATTGAAAATTTTGTAATTGTAATTGAATGTAACAACGGCAGTAGAATACCGAAGGAACAAGGGAAGCGATAACTACAAAAATCGAAGTCCAAAGACATGGCAGAAACGGTAACAGATAAAAACAAAGACAAAACAAGGACGTGAGACAGCTACAATGCACGGAAATAAAAAGATAACATTAAGAACTAAGGCACTCATAGTGTGAACTCCCATGAAAACCGGGAGTGACATCAGGTGCTCCGGAAGGGTAAGCATGTCCTGCCCCGCTAGCGACACCCGTCACACTACCAGTGAGGCATATAGTGTTTTGAAATGTCTGTTTGGTAGCGGATTGGTAAATGTCATTTTCTAACCCTTAGACAATAAACCAATGAAATCCATGACACATGTTACTTCTCTAACCCTCAAACCGTACCATGGTGAAATTTTGAAAAACTTTTTGTAAATCTCTATAGTATGAATCAATCACAATGACAAATCGGTAGCACTAACATCATTGACGAAGACAAAACTAAAATTTTACAGTATGTAATTAATTACATTCAAAAGTAAGTGACCTCAACTATGCCATTAAGTGTTTCTGAAGGATATATCGGCAAACGAATACCGAAGCAAAAAGGATGAAAAAGGGGAATTCCAAAATCAAAATGTAAAATCACGACAATTCATATCCAACACGAATTGAGACAGCATGACAAAGACAAAACAAATAAATAAAAATGAACAAGAACGTTAAAAAACAAAATATTCAATCAGTTGATTTTTTCATATGATAGCTTAAAAATTCAAAGAAGAATAATGTCATTTTCATGATATAAAAATCAAGGAAAATAATACTGATAACCAAAACCAAAATCATCTAACCATAGGACAGTATGACAGTATGATCGTGTTTTGGTCGTTTAAACCTGGATATGGGATGTTGTCTCCTTGACATTGACCCCATTTCCTTTCTTTTTCATATCCATATAAGCACTTCTTGTATTTTCATTTTCCGAAAAATTAAAAATACTGCTCTTTTCTGGATTCCATTGACTCCGGTAAAATTAAAGCTAAAGTATATGATAAAGGGATGATTTTGATTTCACTATTAATAATTTCTCTTTTCTTGACGTTCCTCTAGCTCCATCCTGTGAGGTGTATAGGTACTCAAACGACAAAATTGAATATACGCATTTAATGAATATATCGGTGCATAAATATAGTTATCTGCTTCAATAAGAAGTGAACTTTTAATCCCCCAAAAATTTAGAATACAGATTAATAAGAATCATTAAAAAAATTCAAATTTTCCACTTCCGTTATCTTTTTTCTTCGCATTTACCATTGAGAGCTAAATTAAAGCTGTTGTTAAATTCTTTGGAGTTACGGCGCTTTGGCCACTAATTGAGATTATCTACGAAGAAAATTCAAGAAACTTAAAAAACAAGTAAAAGTTAAAATTGTCGTGCACCTACTAGCATTCATGAATCTTTTTGAAACTTTGCAGTTAAAAAGTATGAGTTGTAATTTAAATAGAACGCTTAACGTGCGTCTTCATGCACCATGCCATCATTATGTATTTGTGCAATGAAAATTGATAAACCTTAAAACTTTGCTTACAAGATTCTTCGTTGGAGTACCTATATGTTGTGTACAAATTGTTATTTTGTATAAATCATGATTTGTACAAAAATTTTGTACAAATTATAATTTGTATTTTCGGTTCGTACAAATTATAATTCGGACAAAATTTGCTGAAACAAATTATAATTTGTAAAAAAATAGCCCAAAGATCATTTATAATTTGTACAAAACAACGGCAGTAGAATACCGAAGTAAAAAAGGAGTTAAATTTACAAAAATCGAAGTCCAAAGGCATGGCCAAAACAAAACCTTACATCATTTACCAAACTTTGTTTCAAATAATGAAATTAATGTAACCATGTTAAATACTGTAGAGGAAAAACAATCTTTAGCTGTACAAAGACATATCTGTTTTTATCTGGGAAACAGATATCCCATAGCTGTCTACAAGTTCGTGATGTCGACCGGCAAACCTCTGTAGTGATGACTTCAGATTATGGGTAACATACCCTTTCTTTCATATTTGATAGCAACCGAGCTATATCAAGGTAGTCAGTTCATCGACCATAGGCCTTTGAGTAGAAAATGAGTTGGGAGACGTAAATTGTATATGCTAGCGTTTTTGAAATGTTCCTACAAGGAAAAGGGAAGTACTTGACTATTGGAAAGTGAAGTCATAGTGTTTGTCAGACAGCCTAGTTTGTGGAGTACCTCTGTTTTCAAAATAAAATGAAATAGACAAGTCCATAGATGCGTTAAAAACAGAGTAATATTCTGTTGAAATGGCTGTACCATGTCAGGACAATTACGGATTACAAGTGTTCCGCTGTTTTTGCACCTTCCTTGTCTTTTTGCCCTTTGGATTTTGGTTCCTGATTATTCTGGTCGGTAATTTTGTTAGTATCCCAATTTAAGGGATTACGAGTGTCAGAAAATTTGTAATTAGAATGAAAACTATGACCTTTTGTTTTGAAAAGATTTGCAAATAAAACAACATTAGCAAAACATTTTGAAAATCCATGTAGAAGTTTTGAGATATAAGACGTCAAAATTTTTTCGGGAAACAGTTCTCTCTAGAGTTTTCCTTCAACTTCCATTAGTTGTTTATATTACTGAAAATGCATGAAAATATAATTGGAAGTTACTTAAATTTTGGACACTGTCTATTTTATGTATTTTAAAGTGACCTATGATAAAGAAAATATGATACATGTGAAAAAATATTTAACCATGTTTGAATGGATAAACCCGAGAAAATCGAATGCTTGTGAAATCTGACACTCATACCCCCTTAAAAGAATTCACCTTTAAAACCAAGTGGTTAAGACATAACATATATATCAGAGCAAGTTTAATTGAATTAAATAAAGTTATCAGAGTAATTTGATTATTCATTTATTTACAATAAGTTAAGTCAATCACCAGTCAGGAAGATAAATAATAATATCATAACAATATCATAAATCAAAATTTAATTTACGAGATAGTTTTGCCTGCACAGTGGTTGTCAGAACCATTCAGATTAATTCTTTCATGCTTAGTTTCACATAAACATAAAACGAATTCCAAAAATATGTTTATGGTAACTCAACAGTATTCCTTAAATAAACGAGTTTCTCCCTCATGCAAAGCTCTGTCTTTAGCCGATTTTGGCCTTAATTTAGATCATATTGGTTGTTTGTTCTCTATCAGTTTTTAAAATCTTTGATTTTATGGTCTTCCAAATATTTAGATTTTATCTGCACTGAAGAGACATAAGTTGTCGAATGCGCATATGCAGAACCTAAATTCGCAGTAAATTCGGTATTTAATTATTTGTTACCACTGGGTCGATGCCTCTGCTGGTGAACCGTTAGTCCCCGAGGGTATTCACCAGCCCAGTAGTCAGTACTTCGGTGCCCACTCGATAGCCGATTCTATTTTGAACTTTGCAATATCTATTTTTTTGTAAATTTTGTTGATAACTAAGGAGTATCTCCCTCATGCAAAGCTCTGTCCTTAGCCGATTTTGGCCTTAATTTAGATCTTATTGGTTGTTTGTTCTCTATCAGTTTTTAAACATCTTTGATTTTATGGTCTTCCAAATATTTTGATTTTATCTGCACTGAAGAGCCATAAGTTGTCGAAATGCGCATATGCAGAACCTAAATTCGCAGTAAATTCGGTATTTAGTTATTTTAATACAAATGTACAATAAATATATTAAGTCGGACTAATGGTTATGAGGTGAACTATATTTTCTTGAAATCTCTATGTTTATATTGTAGATGATAGGAATGCTGCTGAAGGTCTGTGTATTAATAATGGCTGTTATGATAACAAATGCTGCCGTAACCATTGTAACCAAATGCAAATTTGATAGCAAATGTATATGTCATCAGAAAAGGAACAGTAGTGATTACAAAGCAGATTGTTCTCATACTGAGATAGAGCATATGCCAAGATTTCCCAATAATATCACGAGCATAGATTTTAGCTTTAATTCTATTGAAACGATACCACAGAATACTTTTGTGAATAACAACAAATTAAAAGAGTTACATCTGTCACACAATAAAATAAGATCACTACATAAAGATTCATTCAAAGGATTAACTAATCTGTTAAAACTGACACTTGATAATAATAATATCACAAATCCTACACGAGATCTTTTCGTTCATCTTTCAAATTTAGGATTTTTAGACTTGAAAAACAACAATATGGAACTTTCAAAATCTGATTTTTCATCACTACCTTCATTGAAACATTTTCGCGTAGATTTTGTCGGAAATTCAAATCTGCCAGCGGGTCTTTCAAATTTGATAGACATAGATACATCAGGGCTCTCTGGAAAATGTGCAGTTAAAATTTTAACTACAGAAACCTTCAAATTCGTCCCTACATTAGAGTCCATTGACATATCTGCTTGTAGAATTAACTATATATATAAAGGAACATTTAAAGATCTGAGATATTTGTCGGATTTAGATGTGTCATTCAATATATGCCTCCAATTTAATGGTTTCGAAAACATAACATTTGATTTACGAAACACAAACATAAAGGTTTTAAAGGCAAATAAGCTCCACAAGTCAATGTATCTAAACACAGAATTAAAAGTATCACATGTGAAACATTTGAAGTATACAAATTTGACTGAAGTCCATGTAGATGGAAATAGAATTCAACTGGTAGAAAAGGGGGCATTACAAATGCTGCCGAACTCAATTCGAAAACTATCAGCTTCCGACAATTTTTTCTCCTATGGAAGTTATTTATTCGATATTTTCGTTATGCCAATCGAATTCGCCAACTTCTCCAATTTGTTCGGTTCTCACAATCCAGAATTCAAAGAAAATTGCTTCAATCAATACAACCCGGATTGCTCTACTAATCATAATAGTTTCAATCGGAGGCTCACTTACCAAGATCGTAGCATCGATCGCAATATAAATATGGCAAGAAACAACCAACGAAAATTATTTCCGATTCCTAGAAACCTTAAAAAAATTATTTACAATAAATGTTATCTTCGATACGAAATTGGAGAATATCTTGTATCTGAAAATTTATTAGAAGAAGTTGATGCTAGTTATAATATATTCTATTCATGGATTGGTCCCCTCAAGTACTTCCACAAGTTAAAATTTATCGACCTTTCCAATAATTTCTGTTCAAACGTATCTAATGTGTTTTTCAAAAGCACACCAAATTTACAAATATTACACGTTCACAATAATCTGTTAGGGTTTATGCTTTCTGGAGATGTTCATGGACAAATTCTAGAACATGTTCCTAATCTGACAGAAATAAATCTTTCTGATAATAAAATTACAACTCTACCTTCCACATTTTTCAAATCACAGAAATACCTAAGAAAGTTATATTTAGGAAATAACATGCTGGACGATATCAGCTTTCGAATTAGTCATATGACTAAACTATCACATCTTGACCTGTCTTACAATCGATTTTCGTCCTTTGACAAAGCAGACAGAAATCAAATTGAAAATATTCTACTGCAGAATCATCGATTGACAATAGATTTGAGTGGTAATCCTTTACAGTGTACTTGTGACACAAAAAAGTTTATACAATGGATGACTACTACCAACGCTAAATTTAAGAAGTTATCAAATTACAACTGTAAGCTTTCAAATAAAGAACAGCAGACACTAAGTAATCCACAAAGAGTGCTGGAAATATTACAAAAAGAGTGCTCATCGTATTCAAGCTTGATAATCGGTACAACAGCATGCATTATTTTGTTCATTACTATTCTCATAACGGGTCTTGTTTACCGTAATAGATGGAAATTGCGATACATATACTATATGACGAAGAACAAGTATCAACGAAGGACAAGAAATTCCGAAAGGGAACCACTTACTTATAAATATGACGCATTTATATCCTATGAAGATAATGACGGACGTTTTGTTTACGACAAATTAATAGGGAAATTGGAAAAAGAATCTGGACTTAAATTGTGCATTCACAAAAGAGATTTTCTCCCTGGTGATCCTATTGCTGACAATATTACGACAGCTATTCACGACAGTCGTAAAATGGTCGTTATTCTATCAAGAACATATCTGGACTCCTATTGGTGCATGTTTGAATACAACATGGCCAGGTTGGAGAGTATTTATTCCAGAAACAATGAAAATATTCTATTTTTAGTGTTTCTTGAGCAACTGACACCAAAGGATTTACCACTTATCATATTGGAGTTAGTACAAAGTCAGTCCTACATTGAATTTCCGATTGATAAGTATGGCGAGTCTTTGTTTTGGGAAAAAATAAAGGAAGTTTTGATACCATAAAGGATGCAGTAATTGTAACGCTGTGCTTTTGTAGTTTTGCAAAATGCCTCCATTTTGAGAAAGTTCCATTTTTATTTTAGCTCACTAGGACAGATAAGCCATGTGAACCGTTTCTATTAACTTGCCTTTTCTTTTACAGAGCGTTGGTGTTAGTATCGGTGGCGTAAAAACGACGTCTGTTTTACAAGAACTTGATCATTTGATTATAATTGCAAATACATTGAATGTAACACGCAATATTTTACATATAATGCTTATCTTTCTATTCTAAACCCGAATCTCTAGAGTTGCGAATTTGAGATCCATATTGGCCAAATGTACACATACAAAATTTGAAAATATCATTTTGTTATTGTCGAGAAATTAGATTTATCATAGTATTTTGTATTGTCTAAAATAATTGATGGTCGCAAAAGGCAGTACTATTGATATGTCACTGCATCAAAATTGTTTAAGAAACGGGAGATGGTTATTCAACCGCCAACCTCTCACTGCCATAATTTTATTTATATTTTGGTCTGCGGCATTCAAATTTGACTGATGAATTGTTTCTACGAACGTTTATAGGACATATAAAAAAAATCTGAATTTGAAGAAAAAAAATAATTCGTTGTTACATATTGTTGAATTCGTTAAAACAGATTTTACATTCTGCTATAATACAATTAAATCGTTGATTTCATTATGACCAATTAAAGAAAATTCATTGTAGTAACAGAGGATTCGTTAAAACAGATTTCAAATTTTGCTCCTATACAATTAAATCGTTATAATGATTTGTTGATTTCACTATGACTAATTAAAGAAATTCATTGTAACAGTAGAAGATTCGTTATATCGAATGATACCTAAAATAAGCAGCAACTGTTTATTCTTTCATAACTGGCACTTTTGACTTTTCCGTAGGTTAGGCAATTATTTGATATCATTATTCCGGTTATCTGAATTAATGTTATCTAAGCTGATGCTGCGATTTTATATGAAATTCTTATTTTCTGACATTTCTATGCAATATTCCGTTTTGATTTCTTTCCATGATATATATTTTTTAAATTTTTATCTTTTTTTGTGTCATTTCGAATAGCTGCTGCATTGATGCATAAAACACCTTGAATTGAAATACTGTACTTATTTTCGAGAGGATTCCTTTGTAGCCAAGTTTGCGTGTATTTATTTTCACGGAAGTGAGTGCTTTCCTTATAACTTTAATGGTATATTGTTACATTCGCGGGTACTTATTTTTGCGGAAAATTGGTGACCGCGAAATTCGTGAAAATAAGTACGCCGCGCAAATAAGTAGAATTACAGTAAATAAGTATCATGGAAATTATTGGTGAATAAAACACGCTATTAACAACGGTTATTTACTAGGTTATTTATTATCAATCGTTGTTGCGATTACAAACAAAAGTTTATTGGACCATTTGTTTTAATTTTAAAACGTGTGTTTTTTTCTTTCTTTTCATAATTTGTATCTTTAAATTTAATGAAATAAGTTGAAATTTTAAAAGTATTCTTATACAGCTCGATTTAGCGATTAAAAGAAATAAAAATTTGGCTGAAATGCATTAACCTTAACATTGGCATGTAACAAGAATCACCAGTTTCATGCCTGCCTCAGATTGGTGGTGCCTTCCCATCATCCATCAATTCTTATCTTTCCGATGTAAATGAAGAGGTGATAACCGCAATAGTCAAATTCAAGGTGCAAAGATTTGTGCAATCTTCACCCTTTGTTTTAGTTTTATTTCGATAATATTTGCATTTTTGTGAGACAAGAATTTCACTAATGCATCTTTTTTTTTGTATTTTTTTTTATTGGTTTTGTTTTGGTTTGGTTTTGCTTTTTTTATATTTCTAGCTATTTTCATTCTCTAGATCAACTCAATACCTCTTTCTTATGTGCTTTTTAGTTTTTGCTAATTCTCTTTTCTGTTTCTCTTTTTTCTTTCAACAATTTGTGTTGCTTGATCTGATTGGCTCTCCCGCAATGGATTGAATGTTTGTAGCAAATTTTGATCAAAGTTGAATCAAAAACTATTCTATATGTAATACGATTTTCAAGTCTTTCCTCATAGGCACGCTTTCATTGGTAACACTAAAATGACGTTCAATGACAGTAACAATAGACACCTAAAACGTATGCTACATGTACATTTTATTTTATTTTATATTTTACGAAAGGATGTGGAGTAAATGAACATGAGACTATAACACATATGTTAACTCAAACTGCAATAATTTTAATGAGCTGTATGGCCATTTCGGAAATTTAATCCTCATCATCAGCACTAGAACCCAAACAAAGGAAATCCATAACTTCAAAAAATGTTTAAAATGCATAAAATCAAACGAAATCCGAATAATCAGTAATATCAAATATAGCTAAGGACAACACTACGATGGAGGGAGTTAAGGTTTTAGAATTTACATGATTTTAAATAATAGTCATATATTTTAACATATTATATGCTCTACAAGTAATAAGAATTTGTTTAGATAATAGTCATATATTTTAACATATTAAATTCTCTACAAGTAATAAGAATTTGTTTTCAAAAGTTTTTAAGTTTAACAGGTTTATTGATAAGAATTAATGAATTTTGTTTTCAAAATCAGCCAATATCACTGATATTGACATGAACGGTCATTTGTGACGTTGTGTGATATTTTGACTTTGAGGTTTTTCATGTCGTTCTATCGCTTTGTGACAGTAAGGAAGGTGACCATTCTTGAATACATTTCAGTATATATATGTAACAGTACAAATTGAAATGCAGTACTATCCAGAAGCCCCTAGTACAAATTGGGAATTCCAATTTCAGCTAGGACAATTCGAATTCCAATTTTGTACTGAATTTTATCCACTATAAAATAGAATTCCAATTCTCCTAGGAGAAATTGGGATATCCTGATTTATACTAGTAAGATTTTGAATCCTACTTTATTTGTAGTATGATCCAGGATAATACTGAATATTTGGTTTAGGATTATTCTTAATATTAGCGACATTCAAACCTGAAAAAGTTTTTATTTTGTTAAAAGAAGTATGTAGTTCACAACATTTTTACTCCAGAAAATTAAATGAAATGACCAATGACTATTTTACTATAACCGATCATTTGTTGAAACATTAGGCCGAACTCTGTTAGCAGGGAAATTTCGACTTACTTTCGATCTGTTTTAATATTTGATAAGAACATTGTATAGGATTGCATTTGCATTAAGAAAATAACATTGTATAGCATTGTAAGAGCAAAATTACAAACTATGGCTGTTATAGCGTCATCATTCAATGAATGATGTTTGGACATTCCTGAATGTAGAGTTACATGATATACCGCATTTAAACTTTCTCTTATCAACAAGATTAGTACCAGGATAGTAGTTTTAAGTATACCGGTACCTTCTGGTGGTCTGCCATGCGTAAACTAAACTTTGTGCTATATCTTATGAAAACTAGTAACCAGAAGTTCAAGCAAAATATCTATATCTTTCTTTTACAATTAGACATTAATCTCATTCTTGTGAGGTTAATCTTTTAATTAAATGATCACAATACCAGTAGAAGGGGCATATCACTGATTTTGTTTAACTTATGTTTTACTGTTTAATTTGATTTAAGTCAACTAGTACGACCCAGAATCCTACTAGTATAAATCAGGTCATATCGATTCCTCCTCTGTGAATCTAGTTTCTGCATTTGCGTATTTCAACAAGTCATGTGTCTTCAGTCCAGTTTGGAAATCCATAAAAAGAAATATGTGTATAATCTGATAAAGAACAAACTACCGATAAGATATAAAAAGGAAAGCCGAATTCAGCGAAAGACAGAGCTATGCGGGAGGGAGATACTCCTTATGTTTAACAAACTTTTCTTAAGCTTAGATGTTGCAAGTTATAAGATAAAATCGGTTATCGGGCTAGCACCGAAGTACTGACTACTGGTTTGGTGAATACCCTCGGGGACTAACAGTCAACCAGCAGTGGCATTGGTCCAGTGGTAATAAATAACAAAGTACCGAAGTTACTGTGAATATAGTTTCAGAATATGCACATTTCGACAACTTATGTCTCTTCAGTGCAGATCAAATGATAACATTTGGAAATCCATAAACCGAAATATGTGTAGAATCTGATAACGAATAAATTACCAATGAGATCTAAAAAGGAAAGAAATTTCAGCTAAGGACAGAGCTTTGCGAGAGGGAGATATTCCTTAGGTTTAATCAAATTTTCTTCAAAATTAGATATTGCAAGTTTTTAGATAAAATCGGTTTTGGGCCAGTACCGAAGTACTAGCTACTGGTGAATATCTAAGGGCTAAATTGAGACAGTATCGTCAAACCATATCGAGTGTAACACTTTGATATGTTTTTATATGAAAGGAAATTATTTTTGAATATTCTTTTGACAAATCAAGAGAAATTGGATTTGTTTCGTAATATCAAACTTCATTTGAGTCAAAAACGTTCGTTGTTTGGATAAATTTTCTTAGAAAAGCGAAAATGCACACGTGGACTCTTAATTTCCCTAAAATGTTAGATCATTCTGCAACACAGATACACTGTTGTCTTTTTGTAATTAATTTCAATTTTAAAAAATTACCAAAATTACATAAATGCCCATTCAAAGAACGATACATCGCTGGATCTGCCAAATGTTCTACAAACCCTATTTTTAACGGCCATCTTGAAAGCTGTTAAAGAGGGCCTTCAAAATACTGTGAAACTTGTTTTTCAAAAAGCGGTGTTAATGAAATGTGGATTTTGGAAAACTCCAAAAGTCTACTTAACATCTTAAATTCTAGGTCATTATCACACTGTAACAGCATTAAAACTTTCGACTTCTCCACACTTTACACTACCATTCCTAAAGAATAACTAAAATCTCGGCTGAAAGTTTTACTTCATAGATGCTTCTTACGTAAGAACGATGAACGAAGATAAACGTACATTGCTGTAGGTAGAGAAAAGCCTTCTTCGTGAAGAATAACTCCGAACAGAGAAAAAAATATAGAGAAAGAAGTGATTAAAATATTAAAGTTTCTGATCAAAAATATATTTGTCCAATTTGGAGTACTTGTTTTTCAACAGACTATCAGAATTCCTATGGGCACAAACTGTACACCTCACCTAGCCGATCTGTTTCTCCATTCTTATTAGGCTGACTTCATCGAAGTCTTCTTCAAAATAAAGAACTTGCCCAATCCTTAAAAAAGTTTCCAGTATAAAGATGATATTTTGTCACTAAACAACCGTCGCTTTGATGATTTTCTTCATCTGATCTATCCAAAAGAGCTCGAAATTAAGGACACTACATACACTTCCACATCGGCCTCATTGCTTGACCTTCATCTCGAAATCGACAAACAGCGGTAGACTTCAAACTAAGCTGTACGACAAACATGATGACTTAACTTTTCCAATACTCAACTTACCTTTTCTTTGTAGCAACTTTCCAACAGCGCCGGCATACGGAGTTTACATCTCCTAACTTATTCGCTATTCAGCCTGTTGTCAATACGGTGACTTCCTTGATAGAGTCCGGTTGCTCATAAATAGGCTACTTAAACAAGGGTTTGTTACCCAAAACTTGAAGTCATCCTACCAGAAGTTTTACGGTCGACATCACCATTTTGTGAACCGCTATGGGATATCCGTTTCCAAGATGAAAACAGATCTTTGCCTTTAAAGGCTTTATTGTTGCTTCCTCTACCGGATTTGACCTTATTACATATTTGACATGCACAATACAGCGGGTGTCTTATAAGAGGCAGGAGATGCTCACTCTACCGGTGCAAATGATCTCACCCATGGTTTTGTATAGGGTCCGTGTTGTTCATCTTTATGTGTGTACATCGGCAAACGAATACCGAAGAAAGAACGAGGAAAGGGGGAATTCTAAAATCATAAATCCAAAATCACGGACTTCATACCAACACGAAGAATTGAGACAGTATGACATAGACAAAATAAATAAACAAAAATGAACAAGATCGCCACACAACTAAAGCACTAGCAGTGTGAACCTCTATAAAAACTGATGTATCATTAGGTGCTCCGGAAGAATAAGCATGATCTGCTCCACGCGTAGCACCCGTCACACTGCCAGTGAAAAGTCCGGTTTTGTCACAGTTGCTATAAGCCAGTCCGGTAACAAACTCTGGATCTACCCAAAGATATCTGTTCTCATTTGTGAAATAGAAACCTTGTAACGGTCTGTCAAATCGTGGTGACGACCGTAAAACGTCTGTAGTGACAATTGCAATAGTGACTTGTATGAACCTGGCTCACTACGAATAAAGACACAAATCTTCTAAAATTTGACGTACAATTAGTCCCCATATGTATCCCTATTGTCTGCTGGAAAACTTGTCCTCCAAATTATACAATGTTAAAAAATGGATAACAGGAAACACCTACAATGGCCGAAAATTATAATTACATGCAACAATTCGCAAGGGAACTACACAAGAAAAACACGTACAATGTATAAGACAAAAGACAACGATAGGAACTCAGGACAGCCGGACTTGGTACCGGCACTAGCAAAAGCCAGAGCTAGGGGTAAACCGGTTTATGGGTACCCAAACCCAAAATATGTTATCAATTTATAATTCCAGTATTGCGATGACATCCTCCTGTGTATGCTTTTTGTGTGAATCAGTGTGATGTTTAACAAAATAGGCCCTATCTTTACCTTTCACTAAACATGAATATCTTCGTTCACCCTTTTTAGTACAGAAAGACTGGTGTATTACATCCCGGAGTACTGACTTTAGTTTATCGTGTTGAAGAGTACTATAGAGAGTAGAAAAATCAATTTTTTTGACATCGTTGCAGTGGTTGAGATCATTTGAAGATAGATATTCTAATTAGTCTTTTGAGTCTTGTGTGTGTGTTTTCATTTTTCTTTTCTGTGCCGTACTTATGTTGTGTCTGTTTCTTTGCTGTTTCCGATGTAGCCATTGTCCTGGGATTATTCGGTTTTGATTGACGGTTCTGTTCTCACTGGCTTTACAGTAATTTTATACGTGTTTTTCATGGAACATATTATGTGACTTTTTTATGTTTCATTTTCTTATCATAAAGCTGTGGTAAGAAACAAAAAGCGTCTTCAACTTACTTTAGTGTCATTTTCGGAAGAAATTTGTCCTGGGTCGAAAAATTTTCACATCCCTTTATGGATTCGATGACGGGCACAAGTGACGAATGATGTCAATTTTATCTATGACAACGAAATCGCCGAAAAATAACCTTTCTCTCCCTCAGAAGTTGTCTATTCATTTAATTATTTTATTTTTCAAGTCTTTAAAATTTGAATCGTTCACCATTTGTTACTTGTCTCTAGTGTCAACTCAAATTTGGCTTTTCAAAACAGTTTATAATATAATATATAATAAGGAAAAAGGGGAGAAGCTCTTTACGTCAACAAAAATGCTCAATATGATTTTCCGAACAACTTGTTATATATTTTAAGGTGAAAACCTAATTATTTGTTCAATTATGGGGACAATAACAAAATTACCGAACAGAGTTATCAAGAGCTAAAGTCCATGAGACAAAAAGACAAACCAGGTGGAAACTACCGGAAAACATTGTCGACCACAATGGCATTTCAAAAGATATGATCGGTTAAACCGGTTTTATGGAGCACTAAACCTCCCCTTCCATTGCGACAGTGCCCGGAATCAACTCAACAGCAAACGCCTTTGACAGGTAAGTCAGTGAAATGTTCATCCCAGTACTAAGTAAAAATGATATTGTGAAAGATCTATCGGGTGGATGATTTGTATATTTCATTCTCTAACGCTAAAAAAAACCACTTAAAATCCATGGTACATGTTACTTCTCTAACCTCAAACAAGGCAAAGGTGAAAGACATGTATGTTTAATAATGAAGGGATGTGGAGTAAATGCAAATTAGACAAAGTATCTACAAATACTAGTAATACTAAGTAATGAAACAACGCTTTTATTGTTGTTCTTTATCTTGAAGTCACCATTATGCCTTCATTATATATCTTTTTACACAGATATCAAAATGGAAAACTATATCACAAGTATAATCGACAAAGACAAAACTCAAAATAATAGTGTGATAAACAAGACAACACAGATAACAACAGCACCGACAAGCAACTGTCAACCGCAATGGTACTGATTTGGTAAAGGCATTAAAAATATAGTTGCGGGTT
>MJUU01004205.1:76497-100678 GCA_002080025.1 Modiolus philippinarum
ATTAATTTCAGTTTTTGCTTTTTGGTGTATTTTTTATCTTTTTATATAATATCTCGAATTCAATTGTTCTCTTGATTTTTTAAGACGAACAAAGATTTTTCCAGATAATTATTTCAATTTTAAAGGTGCATAACTATATTTTCAACTAATTTCAAGCTTAATTAATTCAGTTGTATGCTTTGCGCAGTTCCCAGGTAGATTTTTGCATTTTATTGTAATTTTCAATCATTGTAGGTGTTTCTAGTTATCTGCCCTTCTTTAATATGCCAAAAAAAGTGTTTGCGTTAAAACATACACAGAAAAATAAATGATATACATAATACAAACAATAAGTAAAAGTTTAGCCACTTTACATGCACAGTTTTACACACTTGTGTATTTTTACATAGGTATGCGTATTTGCACTAGTGTGCAAATACTGCATGAAAACTCAACTGCATACATGTGTAAACTTAACAAAGAGTGTAAATTTGCACGAGGTCAGGGCCAAGCGTAAATGTATATTTGCACTTGTGTAAATTTACATGGTATTATTTTGAGACATAAGTTGTCTAAATGCGCATATGCAGAAAGTAAATTTACAGTAACTTCGGTATTTAGTTATTTGAGCATGTAAATGCAAACTTAAAAATGCACACTGTACAAATATTATTTCCGTCTATGAATCAAAAGAAAATGGCCTTGCAACTTCAATGGATCCATGACACTGATGCACACATGATGAACTGTTTTTTTTTTATTTTGTAATTTGTGTATTTTTCAAGTAAACATGTTAAATTACAATACGACAGAAACATATAAAGTATAAAATATCATTCTGACAGTGTATTTATATATATATATATATATTTATTTATTTATTTATTCTATAATATATAAATACTAATGGTAAAGTTGCATTGACATTAAAATGAATAAAAAAAGGATATTCACTCCATGAAAAGGAAACGTCACATGGGACATATTTTTAGAAAAATGGAAATCCTGTATTTATATCGTCCAATCACATTGCTATGTAACATTGTCGCGTGACAACGTCATCGGCATCACTAAAAACAGAATTGCTTCATCTAAAGAAAAGAAGATCAGCGAAAATGGTGCAAATACGCAAAGAGGAAGACACTTAAAATACGAAACAAGTCAGCGTAACACTGGTAAAGGCGTTCACACAATATTTTGGGAAAAAATCTCCCGACGGATGTCGACAACACATAGCACAGAATGGTCACACATTACACAGATGCAAGGAGTGAAAAGGAAGAACACAAGCATTCATTTAAAAGACAGAAATCATCGATTATTTAGGATATAAAATTTATTCTTTAAATAAAGTCTTTAAAGAACGTTCGCTTGTTACATTAAAATGTCAATTCCCTCCCTTCTTCACAATCTCCCACCAATGACGAACAATGGAAAAAAACCGCAAACTCAGTGTTAGCTAGAATCTGTCAATTTCTGACAGTAAAGATAATAATAATGTTATATTTATTGTTTCACTTATCCTCAAAATATTTTTTGAAAAGTATATATTTCATTTATTTTATGCAAATGTTCAAAGCCTCTTTAATCGTTAATTCGACACCCATAGAAAATTTCTAGGTGTATAGTATAATACATAATAAAAAGAATTATTATGTATTTATCGGATAATAGAATAAAACAGTTACTGTCTTTAGTTTCGGTAAATGTGCAGTGTTATTGACTTTTGGGAAAACAGATATTCACCTCCCCATGCGGCTCGATGAATATCTGTTTCCCCAAAAGTCAATAACACTGCACATTTACCTCAACAAAAGACAGTAACTGTATAATATACTTTTCAAAAAATATTTTGAGGATAAGTAAAACAATAAATATAACATTATTATTATCGTTACTGTCAGAAATTTACAGATTCTAGCTAACACTGAGTTTGCGGCTTTTTTTCCATTGTTCGTCATTGGTGGGAGATTGTGAAGAAGGGAGGGAATTGACATTTTAATGTAACAAGCGAACGTTCTTTAAAGACTTTATTTAAAGAATAAATTTTGTATCCTAAATAATCGATTATTTCTGTCTTTTAAATATATGCTTGTGTTCTTCCTTTTCACTCCTTGCATCTGTGTAATGTGCGACGATTCTGCGCTATGTGTTGTCGACATCCGTCGGGAGATTTTTTCCCAAAATATTGTGTGAACGCCTTTACCAGTGTTACGCTGACTTGTTTTGTATTTTAAGTGTCTTCCTCTTTGCATATTTGCACCATTTTCGCTGATCTTCTTTTCTTTAGATGAAGCAATTCTGTTTTTAGTGATGCCGATGACGTTGTCACGCGACAACGTTACATAGCAATGTGATTGGACGATATAAATACGGGATTTCCCTTTTTCTAAAAATATGTCGCACGTGACGTTTCCCGCGGTGAATATCCTTTTCATGGAGTGAATATCCTTTCTATCGAGTGAATATCCTTTTTTATTTATTTTAATGTCAATGCAACTTTACCATTAGTATTTATATATTATAGAATAAATTTCATTTATTTTATGCAAATATTCAAAGCCTCTTTAATCGTTAATTCGACACCCATAGAAAATTTCTAGGTGTATAGTATAATACATAATAAAAAGAATTATTATGTATTTATCGGATAATAGAATAAAACAGTTACTGTCTTTAGTTTCGGTAAATGTGCAGTGTTATTGACTTTTGGGAAAACAGATATTCACCTCGCCATGCGGCTCGATGAATATCTGTTTCCCCAAAAGTCAATAACACTGCACATTCACCTCAACAAAAGACAGTAACTGTATAATATCCATATATTTTTCTAGATCAACAGTATACTTTTATGCAACTACTGCCTCCAGAAGTGACCACTTTTTATTAATTTTATTATTCTGTGCTGGGGATAAGTACAGTGCAGAATTTTTTTCTATGTTAATATGATATTTTAAATATTCAATTCCCCCCTTACCAGAAGGTTTTTTTCCATCACATCTACATTTATAAATAAAATATTTCAGAATAAGTAAAGTATGATTAATAGTATCATATATCTGTGATTAATTGTCACACCAAAAATAATTTCTTTTGGGTTTGGGGATGAACTGTTATCCCTATAAAATTCATCCTTCTCTGACGGTATTGTCTGATTTTGCGTTATTTGTCTATTATAAGAGAAATTGGGCTCTGATTGAAAAAATGATAAGATTCAATAAGACTTTATGTTTTTCCATCATTATACAAATTTCCAAGACCTAGAAAAAACTTTTTATTTTTTTCACGTTTTTCAGTTCTTTTCATTTCTTGTAACTAGCTTTTATAATTGAAATAAACACCTCAGATTAAATGCATATAAATGCATAGCAAAAATACTTTTACATACTGGAATAGTTTTACACATGTGTGAATTTACATACTGGTGTAAATCTTGTGCATGTAAACGGGATTTTTGACTAATTATATGTCGGAATCTGTAACAGTAAAGTAATATTTGTCTTAACATGAAAGCTAAGACTAACAAGTGTTCAAATAGCAACTGATATTAAATATGAAAAGCTTGAAAAGATTTTCAAAAGGATGTCAAATATTTACAAGTAATAAAATAGTGATTATAATCTTCAACGCACTGACAAATTGTATAATTTTGGTGAATTGACTATCTTACCATGTCGTTAAACAGTTAAAATTAAAACTCCTTTAATTTAATATCGTATATGGTGATTTGGTGATTTTCTTCATTTGATCTATCCAAAAGTGCTCGAAATTAAGGATACCACAGACACTTCTACATCAGCCTCGTTCCTTGACATTCACCTTGAAATTGACAACAGAGGTAGACTTCAAACTAAGCTGTACGACAAACAAGAAGACTTCACCTTTCCAATAGTAAACTTCCCTTTTCTTTGTAGCAACATCCCAACAGCGCCGGCATATGGAGTTTACATCTCCCAGCTCATTCGCTATTCAATAGTCTGTGTTCGATACAGTGACTTCCTTGATAGAGCACTGTTGCTCACAAATAGGCTACTTCAACAAGGGTATGTTACCCAAAACTTGAATTCATCCCTCCAGACGTTTTACGGTCGACATCACCATCTTGTGGACCGCTATGGGATGTCTGTTTCACCGATGACAACAGATCTTTCCCTCTAAAGCTTAATTGTTGTTTCCTCTACCGGATTTGACTTTACTGCCGGACTTGACATGTTCAACACGGCGGGTGTCTTATACGAAGCAGGAGATGCTAACTCTACCGGTGCACCTGATCTCACCCATGTTTTAATTGGGTCCGTGTTGTTCATATTTGTGTGTGTGTGTGTCTTCATTTTTCTTTTCTGTGTCGTACCCATGTTGTGTCTCTTTTTTTTTGTTTCTGATGTTGCAATTGTCCTTGGATTGTTCGTTTTGGATTGAATGTTCGGTTCTCACTTACTTTTCTAAATACAAAATTATAAAAGTGTGGGAAATAATATTTTGAATTTATTATATTAAATTCAGTTTTCCATTTAAGTTCAGAAATTGGTTTAACAAATTTACCATGCAGTAAGTTATCACAGAAAAAAGATTTATTTACAGTATGCAATGACTTAAATATGTTTTTCGAACGGTTATAGACCCTAAGATCATGTCTATTGTTATTTATGAATTTTGTTTTTCTTGCACTTTCTTCACACAATTTTATTTTCCATTCTTTTGGAATATCATTTTTACGATGAATATTTCTGCCATCCAATTTATTTTATTCGATAATTTATTCCTAATTAAAATTTCGTGTAATAATCCTTCTCCTTCATTCTCAATAGTGTCTTCTATAAAATAAATTTTTGAGTCAATCCAATTTTGAAAAAAAAATATATTTTGTTTTGAATTTTATTAGTTCATTGCCCCATAAAAACTATTCTCTAATCTAACAAAATTATCTATCTATAGCATTTTTTAGTTGTTTTCAATGAAAAACCTGAAGGTGAAAACTAGCAATTATATCGTAAAATGTGTTTAAGAAATTCAAATTTTCTGTTGTGGATTTAAAAATATTAAAGTTTTCACCAAACTTTTCCATATAGAAAAGATGTATGACTGTCCAATTGGAATCTTTGTTATCAAATAACCTTTTCACCCATTTACAGTTTAATTAATGGAAGAATACCTATCATATTTAACCCCCCCCCTTTTTTTTCGTATGGTCCAATAAGTGTATTGCGTTTAATTTTATCTCTTTCCCCTTCCATATATAATTAAAGATCTTCTTTTCTACCGTTTTTTCGACATCTGGCAGAAATTCTAAAACCTGTGCGGCATAAATAATTTTGGATAAAGCGTACGTTTTAACTACGGTTATTCTACCGAAAATACTAAAGTTACTCTTTTGCCACGAACTTAGCAAATTTCTAAAGATAAAATCTTGGATTCCCAATTCAGCTTATCAGTAACCGATATCTCAGGTGAGAAATAAATTCCTAAAGATTAAACTGGTTTATAACTACAAGCTATCCCGTTTAATGTTTTGTTTTTACATTTTGAATGTCCAACTATTAAACCAAGTGTTTTCTCCTTATTCAAAATTAATCCAGATAGTGTTCCAAATTCCTCTATCAAATTCAATGATATCTTGATATCTTTATTGCAAGAAGTAAAATATGGTACAATCATCTGCTACTTGAGTAATTTTAATATTTTCTGTTTATTTTTATCCCTTTAACATCATTTTTTTCCTTATTCTTGACAGCAAGAATTTCTACGACAATTAAAAATATGAGTGAAGAAATTGGGCATCCTTGATGAATACCCCTTAACAATTTTACTTTTTCCGTAAGCCAACCATAATTCAAAATATGAATATATGAATTATTACAAAATGTCTTTATCCAATCGATAAATGGTTTTTTTAAAACCAATTTTTTCTTATTTTTTACTTTTCCATTATAACCGATTGTTTGTTTGTTATCTTTCAGTTTTTACATATAATTCGGTTTTCAATCTTCCAAATATTTTGATTTGATCTACACTGAAGGAGATAAGATGTCGAAATGGCCATCTGCTGAAACTAAATTTGCAGAAACTTCAATTATCATTTCAGCAAAAGTCGAAGTGACCAGTGGAGTTAGCAATTGACAACAACATGCATTGTTCAATTACTATTATCTAAATTTATGTAAATTCTAAAACCGAAGGATTAACTCCCACCATCGTAGTTTTGTCCTAAGCTATATTTGATATTACTGATTATTTGGATTTCGTTTGGTTTTATGCATTTTAACATTTTTTGACATTATGGATTTCCTTTGTTTGGGTTCTAGTGCTGCTGATGAGGAATAAATTTCCGAAATGGCCATATAGCTCATTAAAATCATTACATTTGGAGTTAATATATGTGTAATGGTCTCATGTTCATTTACTCCATATCCTTTCGTAAAATATGCCATAAATTGTCATGCACTTTCGGAACAATTATATTTATTGCATTCTGTGCACAAAAAGCCCAAGTAGAATGAAAATATGATTCTGAATATCCTGGATGCATAATCAAATTATTCTGAACACTCTATTTTGCAATTAATCTATAGAAAAATTTCGAAAAAGAGCTTAGACAATTTGCGATAGCGATTGCCAAGTACTTGTAACGGTTCATATTGCTTATTACTCATGGCTACCTTGAAATGAAATTGAAATGACATTTAATGCATATTCTACTGTTCAAATAACGTATTGATATTATCAGAGCCCCTTATAATATTCCATATGTTCTTTCCTTTCCATAAAATAAAGTTAAGATTAGAAAAACCACCATATTTCAAGTAATAGGTTATATAGTAATTGATCTGTGTGTTTGCATTCTTTTGGGGTGAACTAGAAGTTTTGGAATGCTTAATGGTATGAAGAAAGTAGAAAAGCGATTAATCGGAATAAAAACAAATATTCAGATTTCGGACAAAACGGCAAAATTATTCAGTCAATGTCATCTTTTTTAACTCGAAATACTGCAAAATCAGTGACCGCAAAGAATTTGCTTAGAATGTAAAAAAATGGATAACAGAAAACACCTACAATGGCTGAAAATTATAATTACATGCCACAACCTGCAATGGAGATGAAGAACACATGAAGAACACGGATAAGACAAAAGACAAACGTAGACAACGATAGGAACTCGGGACAGCCGGACCTGGTACCGGCACTAGCAAAATCCAGCGGTAGGGTTAAACCGGTTTATGGGTACCCAAACCTCCCCTTTATCTGTCCCGTTTCCCTATAGTTTAATAAACATACTAATAAAACCCAATACAGGTAAACTACTAACTTCATGACCACAATCTTGAAAGGAAAGGAAAAAAACAATATATAATTTAGAAGGATGGGTCAAGGGGTGCTCGCCGCTAAACTGCCGGCTAGCTCAAGGAGGCTAGTCTGCTGGTAGAACACAGTCGCACTACGGAAGAAAAATCAAATTCAAAACTTCCTGAAGGGTTTGGTCAAGAATCATTACAGATTTCAGTAGACATCGGCAGTATCAGTGAGAGGCCAGTATGTGTGCAAAATTTTCAGGTCATTAGGTCTCAAAGCCAATTTAACGGACGCGAGCAGAAAATCTTGTCAATATCCCCTATTACGTAAAGAATGTAAGTTACGTCCCAGCTTTTCTTGACTTTTAATCAATTTCTGGCATTTTTTAACAACATTTCCGTAAAAAAGAGGATTAGGAATGCGCTTAGTAATAAGCTGTTTACGAGTAAGCTGTTTAGAAGTATACTTTTTCTGCAAAGAGTGGAACTCAACTTCAGCTCCAGATTAAGTTAAACAACGGCAGTAGAATACCGAAGGAACAAAGGAGTGAAATTTACAAAAATCGAAGTCCAAAGGCATGGCCGAAACGAGAACACAGGAAACAATGACACCATACACAAAACAACGACGCTTGACAGACACAAAGCACAGAGACAGAAATCACAACACTCAAAACAAAGCACTCACAGTGTGAACTCCTGTGAAACTGAGAGTGACATCAGGTGCTCCGGAAGGGTAAGCATGTCCCGTCAAACTGCAAGTGAGGAAAATATGTTTTTGAAGGATGTTAGGTAACCCTTAGACGTAACCAATTAAAATCCACGGTACGTGTTTCTCCTCTAACTCTCAAACAGTACCATGGTTGGATTTTGAAATGTTTTTGAAATAACCTTAGTATTCAAACATTAACACGGACAAATCGGTTCCACAAACATCACTAACGAAGACAAAACTAACATGATAGACGAAACAACACAAAAAAACTCAAGCACTCACAGTGTGAACTCCCCTAAAAACTGAGAGCGACATCAAATGGTCCGGAAGGGTAGACATGTCCTGCTCTGTTAACAGCACCCGTCACACTGTGAGTGGGTTAATTGAACAAATGTACTAAATCAGGGAAAAGATATTTGTAAAAACAATAATAAATAAATACAAAAAAATTACGTCGTTTACTTTGGCTTTACATTTAGATCATATTGGTTTTGTTCTCTATCAGTTTTTAAATATCTTTGAGCTTATGGTCTTCCAAACGTTTAGATTTTATCTGCACTGAAGAGACATAAGTTGTCGAAATGCGCATATGCAGAAATTAAATTCACAGTAACTTCGGTATTTAGTTATTTCATACAGGTAACATTAATTATCCTGAATAGATGACCAACAATACTAATTGCTTTTGATATCTATTATGAAGTATTCAGTAAAATTCTTTTGTTTTTATATTGTACACACAAACAAATCAGGAAAACATTTGATAACGAGACATAAAAATAATAAAACACAGAGAGGTACAATGACTTTACAGTTCCGTGTGGACTTCAAAAATCTTGTGGCACATGAGTGAAATGAATTTTCTTTTCTTGTTGATTTTCCAGTGTAGTTTTAAACATTCGTTAGAAATATGACTAGTTTTTCTTATTTACTTATTCAGTAAATAAATAACATAGCATGTACTACAGGTGAAGAAGTGGAATATTGACACTAAAATTCCCTCTGTTAATCTATATAAATTGTGAAATGTTTGAGTATTCTTAGCCAAAAGGTTTTATTGTGCAATCACTCTTCATGTTGTTTGAATTAGAGGACCATAATCATTCTATGCTGAAACTATTTCCTTTTTTTGAAATATTATTATAAAGATTGTACTACAACATGGGAGTTAACTCGCTTATATTTATAAAGAAATTTTACATGCTATTATAATTAAAACGACACACACTTTTGAAAAATTCTTTTTGCTTATGAATTTACTTGAGAATCGACATTAAGATGAGACCAAATTTCTGTAATAAAATTTCACATGTGCCACCACAGTTCTAAAATATTTTGATGTTTATATGGAACTGTACTTAATAGCAATATCTAACCAATATGAACACCATAAAAGTCTTTTTGCGAAATTATGTTTTAGTTTCGTTGATTTCATCAGTTTTTGGTGGCAGTGTACATCTTAAAACAAAACAGATGTAATGCTTGAAAGTGCAAGTGCTTAAAAAATTCAAATGACAAAGATTTGAGAATACCGATTTTGACTGATCCTTGAATGAATCACTGACATTGTGCTGTCGATAGAGCAGGACATACTTACGGTTTCGGAACACTTGGTGTCATTTTCGTTTTAATTGAAGTTCACACCGACTTGCTTTATTTTCTTTGTGCTGTTTTGTATATTATACTGTCAAATTTCAGTCTTGTCTTCGTTATTTGTGTTCCTTTGATATTCTACTGCCGTCCTTCCTTGTCTATTTTGATACCATTTCGACATTTGTTACCCAACAAAAAACATCATAGCAAAGTAAACTTTATAGTTTTTTTTGTTTGTTTGCTTGTTTTTTGTTTTATTTCATTTTTTTTGCACCTGGCCATATCGACAATATTTGCCTCTTAAGTGCAATTGAAATAAAAATAGTTGGAAGGTACATGATCAAAACACGAATGAAAAGTTATAGAAAACAAATATTAGAAAGAATCCTAATGAAAAGTCAGTATCATCTGAGAACAGAGTTATTCACGAGGAATTAAACAAATTGTTAGAATTAAGATATGGCAAGTTCCCCAATAACATTAGTTTTCGGGTCATCCCCGACGTACCGACGACTGTGACGGTGAATGCCTTTGTTGGCATCACTCCACAAGTAGAGGCAACGACCTAGTGGTAATAAATAACATAATACCAAAGTTACGTGTTAATTGATATTCTGTAGATGACATTGCAACAAATAATACAGGCCAATTGTTTATTAATATTTGGAAGGAAAAATAGAAAAGAGACAATTTAAACTCTTTATGTAACAAACGGATGTAGAAATGTAATCAACGCATTTTGCAAATCTAAAAAGGATACTGCGATGATGCAGTTTAGTGCAGTATTTTCAATTCAATATTGTATTAAAACCTCTTTTAGTTTATCCCAAAACACAGGTTCGCAATACTCATCCTTCGGAAATTCAATATAGGATTGAGTCTGTACCAATTCCAGTACGTTTAATGGTAAATTCTTTGGTGTGAATTGCTCAAGAAACACCAAAAACATAATGTTTTCATTGTTTCTGGAATAAATATTCTCCAACCTGGCCATGTTGTATTCAAACATGCACCAATAGGAATCCAGATAAGTGTTTGATAATATTACAACAGTTTTACAACTGTCACGAATAGCTGCAGTAATATTTTCAGCAATGTCTTTACCAGGAAGAAAATCTCTTTTATGGATGCACAATTTAAGTCCTGATTCGTTTTCCAATTTCTCTATTAACTTGTCATGAACAAAATACGCGTCATTATCTTCATAGGAAATGAAGGCGTCGTATTTGTATGTGAGTGGATGTAGTTCTATATCGGAATTTCTTGTTCTTTTTTTATATCTATTCTTCGTCATATAGTAAATGTACCGTAACTTCCATCTATTACGGTAAACAAGGCCACTTATAAGTATAGTAATGAACAAAATTATGCATGCTGTTGTACCGATTATCAAGCTCAAATATGATGAACACTCTTTTTGCAATATTTCCAACACTCTTTGTGGATTTCTAAGTGTCTGCTGTTTTTCATTGGAAAGTTTGCAGTTGTAATTTAATAACTTCTCAAATTTTGCGTTGGTTGTGGTCATCCATTGTATAAACAGTTTTGTGTCACAAGTACACAGTAAAGGATTACCGCTTAAATCAATCGTCAGCTGATGATTCCGCTGTACTATATTTTCAATTTGATTTCGTGCTTTACTATCCAAAAACGAAAATCGATTGTTTGAAAGGTCTAGATATGAAAGTTGACTCATATGACTTATTTGAAAATTGATGTCGTCTAGCAAGTTATTTCCTATGTACAACTTTCGTAAGTGTTTTTGTGATTTGAAAAACTGAAAAGGTAAATGAGGAATTTTGTTGTCCGACAGATCTATCTCTTTCAGATATGGGACATGTTCCATAATTTGTCCATCTCTATCGTCAGACAGTATAAATCCTAACAGATTATTCTGAATATGTAGTATTTCTAGATTTGGTACACTCTTGAAAAACACATTTGATACATTTGAGCAAAAATTATGCGAAAAGTCAAGATATTTTAACTTGTTGAATATCAGCATTGGACCAATCCATGAATAAAATACATTATAGCTCGCATCTGCATATTCTAACGAATTTTCAGATACATTATATGACACTAATTCGAAACGAAGATAGCATTGCTTATATATGAGTTTTTTTAGTCTTCTAGGGAACGGAAATAGTCTATTTTGACCTTTAAGTAATGCCATATTAAACTTGAAAGTATAATCCTGTTCGAGTTCAGCTGGACTAGAACAGTCTGGATTGTACTGATAATCACATTTTTCAGGGAGTTCTAGTCTGTGGGTATCAAACAAATAAGAAATATTTGCAAATTCTACAGGTAATTCGAGAATGTCGATAAAATAATCGCCAAAAGAGAAAAAATTTTCAGAGGCCGACATGCGTCGAATTGATTTCGGCAACATTTTTAATGCTCCCTTTTCTACTAGCTGAATCCTATTGCCATTTATATGCATTTCTGTTAGATTTGTATTTTTCAATTTTTTAATATGTGATGTTTTTATTTCTGTGTTAAGATACCATGCTTGGTGGAGTCTATTTACCTTGAGAATCTTTATTTTTGTGCCCGGTAAATCAAATGTTATATTTTCTAAACCTGCAAAATGGAGGCAGGTATTGAGCGATACATCCAAATACGACAAGCTTCTCATATTTGCAAATGTCCCTTTATGTATGTAATTAATCTTACAAGCAGATATATCGATCGACTGTAATGTCGTAACGAATTTGAAGGTTTCAGGAGTTACAGTTTTTATCTCACATTTTCCAGAAAGTCCAGAGGTATCAATGTCTATCAAATTTGAAAGACTCGGTGGAAGACTTTGATTTCCTATAAAATCTGCACGTAAATGTTTCAAGGAAGATAATGATGAAAAATCCGTTCGTGAAAGTTCTATATTATTGTTTTTCATGTCTAAATATTCTAAATTTGTAAGATGCTCAAACAGATCCCGTGAAGGGTTTGTAATATCATTGTTGTCGAGTGTTAGCTTCAAAAGGTTTTTCAGTCCTTTGAATGAGTCTTTTTCCAGAAATCGTATTTTATTTTGTGATAAAAATAATTCCTTTAACGCGAAGATATTCTCAAAAATATTATATGGAATCTTTTCAATAGAATTAAAACTAAAATCTATACTGGTGATATTTCTTGGGAATCTTGGTATATGTTGTATGTTAGAATGCGAGCAATCCGCCTTATATTCATGGCTGTACATTGTGGTATGACATTTACATCTGCTATCAAACTTGCATTTGGTTACCATGGATACAGCAGAACTTGTAACAAACACAGCGATTATTGATATAGGAACCTTCAGCAACATTTTCATCGTCTGGAAAATAGAAATAGAGAATTGTGGATAACAAGTACGATATCTTAATATGCTATTTTATTGTATTCTTTAACCTGATTTGCAGGAGTTGAACTTTATAAGTCCAGTGCAGTTCATTTTGTATATGTATAAGGTAGTTCCGTTACAGGTTACAATGAAATGTGTTCAGTCCGATCAAAAACTGGTTGAACGTATATTACTGGACTGATTTTTTTATCTGTTTAGTTTTAAATCATGATTTTTATAAGACTTGTCTGATATGAAAATTAACCGTGTGTTTTGTAGATATTTGCTGCTATTATGAAAAGTCTCACCCCCTTTAAATGCTGAGGCCTCACTCCATGTAATGCACTCGTTGCATGTCATTGGTATTGGATTTTGCTGTCTAATTCAATATGTTTGGCACTTTTGAAATTTTTGGATCAATGTTTCCATTTAATTTGATTTAACTAGATTGCTACTCCTTGAACTGTATATAATGCAGTTTGGGTAATTTTGTAAGCAAATCTATCTATTTTGTTATCCGATGAATAACATTCTTGTTCTTTTTGTTTCTTTTGTCTTTGCGATGCTGTATCAACTAGTGTTTGATATGAATATCCGTGATAAATGATTTTGGAATTCATCTTTTCAACAATTTTTCTTTTTTGATATTTGCCAATTTATGAAAACTTTCGTGCATTTTGCCAATTACAACAACACAACGGAATCACGTTGTTGTCTATGTTTTTATGCAGGATCATTAATCTAAAACGCCCTGCCATACTTCATTTGGAAACAAGAAAAATATTATTGTAATGTCTTCATAAATCACAGAACACTGTATAATCATAACTCCCTATTGATGTACGAATACGCTCAAATACCAATTAACCCGTACTTCGAATTCAGGATCATTTAAGAAAACTCGTGTCCACCCACACACGACTTATTGACCACAGAAAATTTCATCTGGACATCCCTAGACGAATTTAATTTCCCAAATTACTCGACCATTGTGTAGATACGCCCAAATTTAAGACATACGAGAGACACAATGTTGAGTAATTGAAGTCTAAGCAGAAATAGAAAATAATTGTACCTGTATTTTTCTGTAAAATTTTATGCACTTTTGATTTATAGAATCAGTTTGGTTATTCTTCCATTTCTTTTTAAAAAGAAACGTTTTTAGCAAGAACGAAAAACAAACAGTACTAGTGTCTACCTTGATCTTCCTATGGGCTTTATGCAAAATTTATTGTTGAGGGCTTCAAAGTGACTTCAAGATGAAGAGAAAAAGCGTTGTTCCATTAATTGTATTATCTTGTGTGTGCATTTACTCCGTATTCGTCTGAAGTTAATTGACAATATCAAAATGACTGTTCTATGCTACTTTTACTTTTACTTTGGACATGTATTTCCAAAATAACGAATGATGCATATACATGTATAATATTACAGTTATGGCGTGTTTGTCCGTGTGAGAATTTCTCATACGTTTACTAATTCATTTATTTTTTTTCAATTTGGCTGTTCAATATTTTCATTATTTTTACTAAAATGTTATAATCTGTACACACGACTATTTTTGCCCTTTCAACCAAAGTTACACTGCAAGGTTTGCCTACATCTATTTCGATGTGCCCCGTGTTGTCTATCGATGTTGTTTTTGTCCTTATTTTTGTCTTTCGTCGGGCTACCTAATGACAAATATTTGTAGGCATACATTGCCCGATTTTACTTTTTTTCTCATTGACCGCTCCCGACATGTGTTGCTTCAATGACATATTTAAGCTGCGATCGATGTTGCTCAACATTTTTTCTCTTCTTGTAACCCTGGTGCTTTCAGCTGGATAACCCTGAGCATCGCCCAAGTTGGCACTCCATGGCGGGTGGGGAGCAAGGGAGTGACCTTGATATAATTTTTGTCAAGAATACCGCTTAAGTGCACGCTAGGGGCCTTCTTGATCTGGCTTGAGGGGGTGAATATTGTTCACCTCTAGTTGAAGACCCTCAGGCGACATCAAGATGAAGACAGGAATAAAAGCCCTGTCCTTGATAAACTGGAGTTTTCTATGTATCGTGTGCGTTTTTGTCACATGTACATTCACTCCATATCCTTTTATTTTTCCTATAACCTTGGACCAAAACTAAATTATTAGGTCACTGTGAAGGCGTCACGTTGTTAGGCTAACGTCATATTTTGTACTATATGTCGTGTTGATACGCGTTATACGTTGAATGAAGAATCCATAAAAAGTATTGCAATTAAATACAGATTAACTGTGCTAAAGTAGAAATTTCAGCTTTTTTCCTCTTAATATGCAGTTTTATTTTATCATTTCGCGAAACACCGATAAAAGAAATATAGGACATTTTGTTTTTGATACGGACTTCATAACTGCGTAACGCATCAAGCTCGCCCTAACGGGCTCATTTGATACTGGCCGTGATAAAGTCCGTTTCAAAAACAAAATGCCTATATTCCATATTTAAAACGTTAGTTTACCGACACATCGTATCTACTGATGTTATGGTGACGGCTTGAGGGATAAAAGTAATATAGGTTGAACAAATGTCATATGAATTAGATCTAAAACGTTCAACTCAAAACAGGTAAAGTTTGCGCAAAATTTGTTCCCATTTGTTTTTATCCTATTGTCTTTTGAAAAACGCGACTTTCCAATTCGACAAAAATATTGTTGATAAAAAATTCTAACAACTTGATTATGTAAGTCTCAATGTCCTTCTTATTTGAATCAATGTGGTTCTTAACAAAATATGTTTTTCTTTTCCTTGCTACTAAATGTGTAACTGCTTTCTTCTTAGAATATAGAATATTTATAACTTAAGCATTGAAGATGAAAAGCATAGAAGCTTTTAAGACCATTTTATCTTCGGATTTTTTTATCAGTTTTTATCAGAGCCTGACGCGGAGCAGACAAAGTGTACCCAACAAATATTTCACCAAGTTTGATAGGGTTTTACACTTTTCTTACTTAACTTGAATGGGATTTCAATTCATTCACCTTTTTTTGTTTTATTTTCGTCCTGTCATAAATATTTTGTCGCATCTATATTAAATATTTTCTTGATTTTTTATCCGTTAAGCTTGTTGAATCGTTTTTAATACGTTTGACGCTAAAATTTTTTGACATATAGTTTTATTATCGTCCTTAACAACCTCTATTCTTGTTAGTAATTAAACTTTGTTGCATTGCCCCGGAGGAAAAATTGTTTCCCGTACGAATAACACTAGCACCTCTTTTTATCACTTGCCATTACTTGATTTTATTGTGGTGCATAAACATAACTTGATGGAGTTAAGTTTCATAAAAAAAATCTTTATTTTTGTCTTAGTCACATGGAATATTATGTCTTCTAAGCCAGTAGAATGGGGGCAAGTGTTCATTGACATATGCAAATACGTTAGAACAAACATTTAGTATATGCAAATGTCCATTTATGTATTTAAGCTTATTCCATAAAATGATATCAATGGACTGACGTTAATATTTTCACCGAGCGTTTTCCGAGAGAGTCCGGAGTGATCTTTGTCGGTAAAATTTAGAAGACCGATATCATTAATTTCGGCTTCAAAATAAAGATTTAGCAATTCTTACCAGCGGAAAATGTACTGACCTGTTCCAAAATATTATTTGGAATATTTTCGGGAAAATTGCAAATTTTGAGGACTAAGGAAAGTATAATTTTCATTTATAACTTCGTCAATTATAATATTAAATATGAGTTGTTGTTTCCACTCCTTTTTTTAGATGAGTAACAATCTCAATGTAATAACATAGACAAGATACAACAATTTCACCAATACATTTTCTAATATTTTCATTTGATCTGGAACAAAAACTGATGAGACATAAGTAGTCGAAATCGCAATATGAAGAAACATAGTAAACAGTTATGTCGTTATTAAGCAAAAATTATTATATGCTCAATCAAGGCATAAAATTATATAAAAATAGTTTTTCGATATTTAAAACGATTTTTTTCAATCTAATCGTTTGCATATTAACATAGATCTGGGTTTTCACTTTTATTTGCGGGAGAGACAAATGGCCACGTAAGAAAATCTTGTTACTAATTGTAACATAGCCGTTTCGATCGAGTCTATGTCAAATGTTAATATACCACAAAGTATTTATGAAAATTTGTTTTCTAATCATCAATTTAACATTTTGATTCCATTTTTAAAAATAAGTATAATGTTCATGTCTCCCTATCTTACCTTAGTATTGATTGAGATTAAATCAATTTATCACATTGAAATAAAAAAAAAACAGTTCACAAGGAAGTTCAATGTATTGCAACGCCCTGAAAGATTCCTTTTTAACCGGTTTATATATATTTATCAATCAATCAAATTCAGTTTATCGTATACAGGTTATATATAGGTAAAATGAAGTCGTTATTTCTGTATTTACATAGCGCTTTCATGTTTTACTAACCCCCGTCGTGTGTTGCAGAATAAATTAAGTAACGGTTACTAAGTAAGGGGAGATACTGAGTATTAATACACAAACAATCAGAATTTTAGTAAATCTAATTGTTTATTCAAAGAATGTTTGAACTTTGTACTTAAGTTTTTTTTCTCTTGTCGTCTGGACTATGCATCTGATGGAACGAAAAATTGAGAAAAAAAACAAAACAAAAAAAACAAACAAACAAACAAACAAAAAAAAACAAAACAAAACAAAAAAAGAAGAAAAATAAACGCCATCGCATTATGCGCTGAGAAAGAGCATTCCCAGTCTAGGCAATGTAAATCATGAGCAGTTTTTACTGATCGCACAGGACGCTATAGAGTGAATTGAATATAGACCAGAGGAATACATTGTCGTCATAGAAACAGATTTTAAAGGTATTTTGTTAGAAAATGTTTCGATTTGGTAAATGCAAGATGTTGACATTCTCATTATCTACATTAGCAAACAGAAATTCAAGGCCATTACCTTGACCTTGACCATATAATTTTAAGGATTTGTTGAGGGCATAATGTTATGTCTAACCTGCGATAGAATATATTGAATTTATGAGTTATAGTTTTCTGCCAGAAAGTAAAATGTTGTTTTAATAGAATCCGATGTACTGTTACTTTTGTTGACAAAGTAAAACTTTGTTTTAACGAATTTCAGGGAACTGGTGAACTGAATTAAGCAATAACAGTACATTATTTGAATACCCGAGGGCGTCAATCGTAGATTTGACGGTCAAATACAATTTATAGGCGACGCGTAGCGGAGCCTGTAAACGGATATTTTGACCGTCAAATCAAGACTGACACTCTCGGGTATTAAAATAGGATGTACTGCTATTGCGATTCTAATGCAACAAATAAATTTCATGTTCTATTTCTAACTCATGAATTTGTAATGATATTAGGAACCAGACTAAACAGGGAACTTACTTTGTCCCAGGTGTATAGAAGGTGGAATTGACGGTCAGTTTTGACCAATCAAAACCTTCGTTATATAAATGTTGCACTAGAATTTGTTATAGACGAAATATGTTGTATGTTTCTAGCAAACTTTGTTATATAACTAAATTGTTTCAATGAGTTGACAGGTAAACAGGTAAATCAAATCTGAATAAAGACAATATGAATGTACAAATTTGTATTTTGCACGTTTTGATTATTTTGTACCCAAAATATTTTTTGGGAGATAGTGATTTACACTTTATTGTTAAAAACCTGAAATTCTTCCTAGCTTTAAATACAAGAATTTAAACTAGACTTAGTACTTTACTGCTTAGCCAATAATTTGAAAGATCGACGTCGACCACTGCACTTCCTCTACTGATCGAACGACAAATATTTCAATTCCTCTCCCTCAAACCTGTCTTACCAGTCAGTATTTGCAGCAAAGTAATTGTTTTGAAATACGAAATTTATTAAAGTCTTGACTAAAACTGAACCTTAACTTTTTCATTTATTTTATTAATGAAGAAAGATAACAGGAAACACTTACAATGGCCGAACATAACAATCACATGATGTCACAATCAACAAGGGAACCGCACAAGAAAAACAATAAATTGACAAAAGACAAACATAGACAACGATAGGAACTCCCTTTTTAGCTCACCTGGCTATGCCAGCATGAGCTTTTGCCATCACTTGGCGTCCGTCGTCCGTCCGTCGTCCGTCCGTCCGTCCGTCGTAAACTTTTCATTCAAAGATCTTCTCCTCTGAAACCACTGGGCCAATTGGAACCAAACTTGGTCACAATAGTCCTTGGGTGGTCCCCTTTAAAAATTGTATCCGGTATGTCCGTACCTAATCCAAGATGGCCGCCAGCGGGAAACATATTTTTAACATTGGACCTTATGGAAAAGACATTCAAAGATCTTCTTCTCAGAAACTACCAGTCCAATTATAACCAAACTTAGACACAATGGTCCTTAGATGGTCCCTTCCAAAAAAAATATCCGACCGGTCAGTACCTAATCCAAGATGGCCGCCAGCGGGGAACATAGTTTTAACATTGGACCCTATGGGAAAGACATTCAAAGATCTTCTTCTCAGAAACTACCTGTCCAATTATAACTAAACTTAGTCATAATGGTCCTTAGATAGTCCTTTCCAAAAAAGGTATCCGGCACGTCCGTACCTAATCCAAGATGGCCACCAGCGGGGAGAACATAGTTTTAACATTGGACCCTATGGGAAAGACATTAAAAGATCTTCTTCTCAGAAACTACCTGCCAAATTATAACCAAAGTTAGTCACAATGGTCCTTAGATGGTCTTTCCCAAAAAAGGTATCCGACAGGTCCGTACATAATCCAAGATGGCCGCCAGCGGGGAACATAGTTTTAACATTGGACCCTTAGTAATGGAAAATACATTCAAAGATCTTCTTCTCAGAAACTACCAGTCCAATTATAACCAAACTTTGACGCAATGGTCCTTAGATGGTCACTTCCAAAAAAGATATCCGACAGGTCCGTACCTAATCCAAGATGGCCGCCAGCGGGGAACATAGTTTTAACATTGGACCCTAATGGAAAATACATTCAAAGATCTTCTCAGAAACTAATAGTCCAATTAGAACCAAACTAAGCCACAATGGTCCGTAGGTGGTCCCATCCCAAAAATTTATCTGGCAGGTCCATACCTCATCCAAGATGGCCACCATCCGGAACATAGTTCTTACATTGGCCCTATTAATTTTAAGGGGAACTTCTGCCCAAATTTTTGAATATTTATTTGAATTGTGGTCTGAATGTTTCAATTTTAGCATTATGTATTGCCTTGATTATAAGGGGAACCCCTGCCCAAATTGTTTTTGAATGGTGTTCTGTTATGGGTTGTAATGGATGGTGGATCTTTCTGTTGCCATGGAAACCAAACAAGTAGACTGTAATTTCAGAAAAAAAGTATTCTGCTAAATTTTATGTTTTGTTTTTCCTATGCCTTTTATCTATGTCAGCCATGGTCCAGGTGAGCGATACAGGCTCTTGAGAGCTTCTTGTTTTCTACCCAATATTTAAATGCATCTGTCCACATCAAATATTATAATTGTATATGTGGAATTCAGGTCAATTCATTTAGTTAGTTTTCATTCGGTTAGTTATGACAGAAAGTGTATATCGTATCGAATAAAACTTGGTCTCCTTGTATAAATGAGTTTTCTAATACTATCACGGTAACATAATTTAGTTTATGGACTTAAAAATAATTTGATTTGATCTGCACTGAAACTGAAGAGACATAAATTGTCGAAATTGCCATCTGTAGAAAATGAATTCACAGTTACTTATGTATTTTTTTTATCTAAGTTACTGTAATGGTATTTTATTCTGTAATAAGCAATGAATGGATATGGAGTGAAAGCACATGAGACAAAGTCTCTACATATACATTGTAACATAAAGCAATAATTTTATTGTTGTTCCTCATCTTGAAGTCACAATAAGGCCTTCAATAATGAGCTTTGCTCATACCTTATAGTGAGTTCAAGACGGCCCCTAGCATCGGTTTGAGCAGACTTTATTGCTACATTTATTTGTCGAGCAATGCCACATCCATGTTCCTTTAAGCACGGATACGGGATCGTCAACAAACAAAAAATTAACTGACAAGGAGCTTTTGATCGATGGACATTTCCGCAAATTTACCTGAAAAACAGAAGGACATTTGCGCAAATGAAAAATAGACAGTTGCGCAAAGCAAAAGTAGACGTTTGCGCAAACGATTTTTAGTTACCTTTTGACAATTACAAGCCCGTTTGCGCAAATTACATTTATAATGAAAGTTTTGAAATATATTTCGAAGTTTTTTCTTTACTTTTTTGGTGGAAACCATTTTTGAGCAACAGACTATCAGCCACATCAAAAAAGATACTTCAATAATCCTAGAATTGGAAAGGAAAAAATTAAAAGTCTTTTGGAAACCTGTCGCAAATACAGCAAGGACTCCACTTCATTATATATTTTTTACCAAAATGGGTCACAAGTTTAAAAGTTCAGTTGAACAGACTTGTTAATTTATTTCTAAGTGTGAATAGTGCTAAATTTACGTTTTGAAATGAGTGCTTTATATTTGAAAGACTAAATAAATATTTACCAACTACGAACTATGTCCTGCTCAGAATCCTACTTCAACCTCCCAAAGGTGAACAGGGGACAATGGATAAGGTCCAGCAAACGCTTACGGAAGAGGGTATATGACAAAAAATATGCTGAATAAAGATTTGCGCAACTGGCAAAATTTAATAAAAAAGTCAGTTATCGTTTGCGCAAATGTCCACTTTTCAATTGCACAAATGTCCTCTTTTCGTTTGCTTAATTGTCCTCGTTTTTTGCGCAAATATCCTACCTTTTTGCGCAAATGTCCATCGCCGGAGCTTTTACAATCGCTGTTTCCGTTGTACGACAACAAGACTGAAAGAAGACAATCACAACACTTAAACAACCGGAGGGGTACTCGTCGTGTCAAAAGTAAGAAAACTTGGCATAATAACACCTACACATTGTTGGTTATAAATGAAAATGTTAGTTTAAGTTCAGAAATAATCACAATAGTCATAAATATTACAAAAAATGCTGTCTGTAAAAGTGATTGATTGATTGTTGTTTAACGCCAACTTCAGCAATATTTCAGCTATTTGTATTAAAAACTAGAGACTCCCAGGAGACTGTATCGCTCACCTGGTTTTCAGTTGCCACAATCAAGGTAACAATGTAAGTTATACAGTTGATCTTCAGTTTCTCAAACTTTCGTAGGTCGAACACCTCCAATATCTTACACTGTTTTTAAAGTCTGGTCATGTTTTATTATATTTCTTTGTTGGGATTTTTTGGTAAAAAAACGTTCATTGTTAAGGACCACTTTCGACACCAGTTTTGAAGTCGAGACGTCATTTTGTAAATGGCAGTCAACAAACAATTTTCAACATCGGTTTTGAAGTCGCAACATCAATATCTATTTGGAAATCAAATTTCTTTGAAATCGGACAATGTTGAATTTTCCCTCCTTTTTGGTAGCTATTTTAAATATGGCGGTCAACGAACAATTTTTTACATCTGTTTTGAAGTTCCCACATCAAGACCTATTTGGAAACCAATTGTCATTGAAATCGGTCAATGTTGAAATTTTCCGCCTTTTTTGGCGGCCATTTTGAAAATGGCGGACAAGGAACAATTTTCAACACTGGTTTTGAACTCGCAACATCAAGATCTTTTTGGAAACTAATATTATTGAAATCAGACAATGTTGAATTTTCCCGCCTATTTTGGCGGCCATTTTGAAAATGGCGGTCAATGAACAATTTTCAACTTCGGTTTTGAAGTCGCAACACCAATATCTACTTGGAAACCAAATTTCATTGATATCGGACAATGTTGAGTTTCCCTCCTTTTTTGGCGGCCATTTTGAAAATGGCGGTCAACGAACAATTTCTAACTTTGGTTTTGAAGTCAATATCTACTTGGAAACCAAATTTCATTGAAATCGGACAATGTTGAATTTTCCCGCCTTTTTTGGCGGCCATTTTAAAAATGGCCGTCAAGGAACAATTTTCAACACCGGTTTTGAACTCGCAACATCAAGATCTATTTGGAAACTAAATTTCATTGAAATCGGACAATGTTGAATTTTCCCGCCTTTTTTGGCGGCCATTTTGAAAATGGCGGCCAAGGAACAATTTTCTGCATCAGTTTTGAAGCCGCCACAGCAGGGTAAACATTTCATCAATTTACACTTAACCTTCATCTTCTATAGTTTTGGAAATAATAGATGAAAAATACGAAAATTTAAAAAATTCGGTGAAAAAAGGGCAATAACTCCTACAAGGGTTTATCGATTTTCTTCAAAATTTCAGGGTGGGTAGATCTTGATATGCTGAACATTTTTGCAATCTACACTTGACCTCTATCTGTTACACTTTTTGAAATAAAAAAAATGCAAAAATTTTGAAAATTTAACGGAAAAAGGGCTATAGCTCCGAGATGGGTTTTCAAATTTTCTTCAAAATCGCACAGTGGGTAGATCTCATCATGCTGATCATTTTTACACCTGTCAGATTTTTGATATCTGTAACGGTTTTCGAGCTATTAGCCAAAAACTGCAATTTACCCCTATGTTCTATTTTTAGCAATGGCGGCCATGTTGTTTGACCTACCGCCTAATCGGACACAATTTTGAAAAGCCATACTCTGGTGAGGATTCAGGCCAAGTTTGGTTACATTTGGCCTAGTGGTTTTAGAGGAGAAGATTTTTGAAATTGTTGACAGACAGACGGACGGACGGACGGACGGACGGACGACGGACGACAGACGACGGACGCATAGTGATGATAAAAGCTCACATGGCCTTTTAGGCCAGGTGAGCTAAAAACGGTTAATTATGATCAAAGGTTGTGTGTATTATACATTTAGTCCTAAGGTTTAAACATTTGAAAGGCGAATTTATTTGAAACTATAAATCGTCGAACTAGAATCAAACTGTCGTATGTCCCATAATTACAATTTTTGGGAAAATGGATTTGAAATTTTTGGTATTAATATCTTTTCAGCTATAGATAGCAGGACCCCAGGTTTAAGTTTGATGGAAGAAGGGGTCTTGCTGAGAATAGAAATCCCACTTTTTGAAAGAAACAAAGCGTTGAAAACTAGAAAATTCAAAATTTTCATTTGGAAATAGAACATTTTTCGAAGATTTTACTTATTTTTCCTTAGTATTAAAATGTAATGTCAGATAAAACAGTATAAAACTTAACATTTAGTGTGTATGTAAATAGGAAATGTAGCAAAATATGAAAAAAATAGACATGGATATTCAATAAAA
>MJUU01004205.1:101998-114314 GCA_002080025.1 Modiolus philippinarum
TTCTAAAAGTTACTGCTGTGAATATATATTTCAATTTTTATTTACCAAAAAGGGTAGTTTTTTAAATACCAGGGCAAATTGATTGAAGCTGCTTCTGTAATAATTCAGAATGGAGTCTACGGTCAGCTACAATTTTGCAGTCTCCGAAATATTGCTAAGTAAGCAATATACATAAAATACGCAACCACGCCGAAATAGACGGGATGTTCCAGCGCGGGAAGGCCAAGGATGGGGTGGGCCAAAGATGGGATGATCGGCCAGAGGTTACCAGAAGGTGTACAGATCGTATGGGAGTTGAATGACCACGCATAAACGATAGGGCATGGTGTAGGATTTATTTTTTCGTATCTCATACAATATAATGCTGATCGAAATATATTTTGTTTTTGCATCAATTTATTGATAATATCTTTGATTTGTTTTTGTCAAATACAATGTAGTGTGCAGTTTGAGCCGAAGTAGCTCATTTTGCTAGGTTCTGTTTATCTTTGTTTTTTCCTTTTCTTTGTAGCAACATCCCAACAGCGCCGGCTGACGGAGTTTACATCTCACAGCTCATTCCCTATTCAAGACCATGGGTTCAATACAGTGACTTCCTTGATAGAGCCCGGTTGCTAAAAAAACAGGCTACTTAACTAAGGGTATGTTACCCAAAACTTGAGGTCATTCCTCCAGAAGTTTTACCATCTTGTGGACCGCTATGGGATATCTGTTTCCCAAATGACAACAGATCTTTCCCTTTAAAGCTTGCTTGTTACTTCCTCTACCGGATTTCACATGTTTAACGCGGCGGGTGTCTTATAAGAAGCAGGAGATGCTTACTCTACCGGTGCACCTGATCTCACCCATGGTTTTTATTGGATCCGTGTTGTTCATCTTTGTTTCTGTGTGTCTTCATATTTCCTTTCTGTTCCATACTCATGTTGTGTCTCTGTTTCTTTGTTGTTCAGACACCGGTATTACCATTGTCCTTGGATTATTCGTTTTGGATTGACAGTTCGGTTCTCAGTTACTTTTTATTGAGTCGAAGCAACTTATTTTCTTACTTTTTTCATTGGTTGGTTGTAATTGCCAATTTTGTCCTGTTTTGTTTTGATCAGGTTTTATGTTCCTGTGATGTTTTGCGTTTTGTTTTGTATATACCCAAAGCAAAACTGTTCGAAGTAATGGATTCCTCAGGCAGATTAGAGGTTAAATTTAAACTTTTGCAACCTTCGACAAAGAAGCAACGTGTTGTATCAAAATGTGGATTCTGTTGCATCAAGGGATCTGCCCGTCGAGGAAGTACAATCGTTGGTACAAAGTAGGGCATTTCTACTGTACTAGAATTATCTAATGACAGAACCGAAAGCGATCAAGATGATTAATTCCATTGAAAACTGAAAAGAATCATTAAAAACCAAATTTACCTGATGCAGAACTTTAATGTCAGAGTGTATGCTATAAAATATTTGCCAACCAATTGAAAAAGGTGAAATCAAAATGTACGAGCAATTTATCGTCAACGGTCTCGCTTGGACAAAAGCCAAATATCCTTGATGGTCCTTCTACTCCATCTTCTGCTACAAACTTTGACTGGAAGTCTATGTGTTAATACGGTATCATCACCGGCATTCTGGCTATAAACAGAGACCCCATAAGTAAAGCTTCAAACCATGTTTTACAAAAAGTATGTGCTAGTGCTGAAAAGTGCGGCGATTGGGTCCTTATCAGATGGATCTGATTTGGTTGCTGTTGGTGCTCAGTACCACAGCAAATGTCACCAAGCATATATATCCGAGAGAAGCATCAAATCGAAATATCTCCAGAGTTGATCCACACCAAGAGGCGTTTTAAAAATTAGATTCTAAAATTAATGAACCATTATTCCATGAAGGCGCGGTGTTTGAACTTCAAAAGCTTTTTGATAAATATAAACAATATTTTAATATTAGGATGGTGTCGATAGACCAGGTTATTCATCTCAATGATTAAAAGAAAAGCTAAAAAGTCATTATTGTGATAGAGTCATATTCAAAGCACAGAGTAGTAGTAGCCACAGCGTCATACTCATGGCAAATACAGCAATTGAAGCAAATGATATTTCATGCCTCATCTGCTGCATCATCTGGATTTCAACGCATTATTGCTTGTTCTCTTTATTCATTTAAGTTTTGATATTGGTATTGGGATTTGGTTGCATTTGTCTAAAGGTGGGCGAAGTTACCAGCCCATATCATTGGAGGTACGCTTGAATTAAACTTGTGTGAAGCTTTGCCTGCCTTCAATGTTATTACTGGTTGCGATTCAAACAAGGAAAGGTCAGACCTTAGGAACTGTTCACATCAAATCTATCGACATTTTGTTCTCTCTCCGAGCTGTCTATACTTCCCTTAGATGAGATCACAGATAATTTGGAACATTATGTCCTGCGTATTTACAACGGATCTCTAACGAGTGCAAGTTGAAATCAAATGCGGTATAAACTATTTGCACAAAGAGGTCAAAGAATGAGCTTCAAACCCAACTCAGAACGCTCTTTTGCACCACTTCAAACGAGAAGAATACCAAACTTTAATTTGGCTATCTTCATTGCAGCCAAATCCTGCAATACCAAATCCAGATGGTTGAGGGTGGAAAAAAATGTACCGGTGTGAAAAGCACCTGGAGAAAAATAAACATCGCAGAAGAGATCATTGCTGCCCTTAGGCCATAAGATTGAGGATTGAGGAGGAAGTGATGATGGATTGCCATTCTTATGACGCTTGACCTAAATCACAGAAGCTATGCACTTCAGTGTTCTGTGAAGCAACTGAATTACGTTGTACTAAAGTTTGTTTATGTGAAGGTGGCTAGAACTAACACAACATTAATGATGAAAATGTTGTCGGTGGTAACGCTTTTTTCTTCTGATGAAGAATCAGACAATGAAAATGATTCAAACTAGCATGGTTAATATTTCACAGTGAAGGGTTGATGTATTTGTATTAATATTGATTTATAGCGATCCTGTGGTTATTTTGTACATATGTACATAGTTTTCCGTAATTTGGCAAATACTATGTATGTTATCAATATTTTTATGGGGTTGTGCAAGATAATGCATGCAGACTATATTTTATGAATATTAATATATAATGTATTATCTCCCTAGTGGACTGTCACCCTGACATGGTGCGGGAGCTTGAGGTTCCCTTAAACCATATAGACTGATTCGGATTGAATTTAATATTCAAGTAGATATAATCATGCCATTAAGGTCACGCATTAGAGGACAGGCCTTTTTGACCATGTACATAGTTCTCTTTGTTTTTGTATCTTTTGTTTGATTTTACGTATTTAAATCAGGTTTTTTGCTTTGTTTTAGTTCGTTTAATGTTTGTTTTGTTTAATTTGGCAATACAACCGTTTGTATTGACTTACATTGCATTAAAAAGTTAAAAACAACACCAGATTTTGGTCTTTTTCCTTAGAATGAGCTTAAAACGCGTCACGAGCTCACTTCCGGTTGTCATAGATACAAAAATACGGTAATTGTGTATAGGTGAATCCTTTCCTTAAACGTACAACTTGTTATAAGAACATGATTTTTTTTTCCTGTTTTAATTATATAGAGTTTTCAACTGTGAGGTAAATTTTCTGAAATCATGGGAGCCAATTCAAAAATGGCGCTTTCGACACCTTTGCACGGAAAATCGGAAAATCACCTGATGGTTTCATATACTAGAAATATATGATTATTTGTTGCAACAAAAAAATTGCTGTTATACCGATGAGTACAGCGAACTCATTTTCCAGGGCAGATATGCTGTTCGGTCCGGGGACTATCAGAGATTAACAGATTTTATGTCAGAGCTTTGATTGTATATACTAAAATATAAAAATCTAAAAATATTCAACGTTTTCCGGACGCTTAATTACAATTGAACAAGAATCAAAATTGTGAAAGCTTATTGCACATCTACGGTATAAATGCAACAATTCTACACAGGAATTCACCGAAATCTAAATAAAAAAGTAGGAGTTCGGGACTCATGCCAGGTGCTTGAAAAGACATCTTGTGTCTTCCTGTTTGCAGCACGATCAATATAAAAAATTGGAAACTTATGGCGCATCTACAAAGTTTGTGCATTTTTTTATTACAAACCATAACTAAATTTAAGCAATTTTTCATATTGGCAGTATTTGGCATTGCACAATATCATGTTCTTTCATAATTGATAATGTTGTTATACCAAATCTATTTAGAAGTATATAGATAATAGTGTTGCACGCAGCTCTATATAATATGAATGCTAATGTGGTGGTAAGGTGAGCTGCAAAGTTAGAATATGTGATTCCGAATGCCAACAGTGATAAAAATCATCTTTTTAAACCTGTTAACATCGGAAAATCCAGCAAGGTCTACGGCTGGATTTGAACCCCTGCTTTGTTGTCATCTATGGCAACACCGCCTGCACTATGTCCAGCGCCCTAGACCACTAGACCACCTAGGCTATATTTAGAAGTATTTCAATTGAAAATTCATATGTAAGAAGACTTGATATTATAGTCAACGGAAATTATGTCCTTAGCTAGCTGTCAGTAACTGCGAGCATTTGTCCGGACAGTACCCGTGTGTATTGTCTTCATGTTTTATGTACTTCATTGTAAGGGTACTCGTCTTGATAAGTTGGACTTTTTTCTAGTTTGATTTTTACTGTGAGTCTTTTGTGTATTGATTTTCAGGCATTCACCAAACATGGGGGGTGGGGTGGATCCAAGAAAACGAGTTTAACCCCACCGCAATTTTTGCGCCTGTCCCAAGTCAGGAATATGTTGGTTATTGGCTTGTCCTTGTCTTCTTATAAAATTTTAGTTTCTTGATATTTCGGTTATTGGATGTGGTTTGTTTCCATTGCTTTATTCACTTTTTTACCTTTTGGGGCCATTTAGGGCTTACTATATGGTGTGAGGTTCCTCACTGTGTTGAAGACCATATGGTGACCCCTAGATGTTTTGTTTTTTGTCATTTTAACCTGGATATGGGATGTTGTCTCCTTGACATTTACCCCATTTCCTTTCTTTTTTATAAATGCAAAATCTTAGAATAACTGCATGTTAAGAGAAAACATGATAAACGGACGAAAAGACTAAATCAATGACACTGTATATCCATGACTTTGGGGATAATAAAATTCATTACACAAAGTTAAGGTACTGAAATTTTATAAAAAAGCAAATACTGTATGATCTTTTTGAAATCCAAAAGTTTCTGTTTATGGAGGTATCATGGTATTTTTTCCGCAGTGCTTGAAGTTTTTGTAACCGTTAATGATAATTCCACTGACTCAGACTCAAATGACAATGTGTAGAACATTTGCACTGAATTTCGCAGGGAATTAGAAGTACTTTTTGTGACAAGTCTCAGGGATATTTTTAGTAACTCAGGCTCAGCCGAACTTCTGTAGAACATTTGCACTACCTGGACTGCGTTTATTTGAAACAATGTACTTTTTTTTGTACAGGGCGCACGAGTAAAATTCATAGATCAGACCTCTACATGAATCTAACTAAATCAAAAATAAGATTGTTAATGCAAACAGCTACATAGAATATATTTATATACTTTTTGCTCAAAAAGATACCTACTTCTCACGCAGCTGAACATGCATACAGATATAAAGACCTTGGGCGCTGAATCGCCTTATGATGTTTACTTTAGCTTACTGCACAGTTATGTAGCAAACTTCTCCAATAGACTGTAAAAATGTATGTGATTTAAACATCACCCCCCCCCTTTTTTTCACTTAAACAAATATATTGGTTTAATAGGATCAGTTTGTATGTCTCTGGAGTTTTGTAAATATTTGAAATCATATTTGACTATAACAATAGTAAACTAACTTCAAGATTAATTTATAAAATGTAAAATTTATAATATTCCTGTCTAAATCAATGTTGATAGTACATATACACAAAAACTATATGCTTTGCAGTTCATTTCCTTGAAAATTAAAATGATTTATCTCCTTTTGCTTGAATACATATAAATGAAACATTGATCTAGCCTTTTTACTGCAAAGTAATCTCTTAAACTTATAAAAAATTACTTTAAAGGAACAATTACAGGACACAGCTAATCTCAATCATTTATACTAAACTGATTGGCTAACTTTTATCACATGGCACCAATAAAGAATATTGATTGGATTAGAACTTGATACAGTTTAATACTGAATTTAGATCCAGTTTGGAGATAGATCATTTAATTATTGTTTATAGCTCTTAAATGACAGCACAAGGGACCTTGAGATTTTTTATGGAGATAGAACGACGTGTACTTTAAAGTTAGTTTTCGACCTCAGCTGAAAATGTTCAAAAATGGAGATAGATCACTTTAATTCTCATGCGACGAAATATCTAAATTTTTGTAAATTATATTGAAAACTAAGGAGTATCTCCCTCGTGAAAAGCTCTGTCCTTAGCTGATTCAGACTTTACTTTTAGATCATATTGGTTATTTGCTCTTTATCAGTTTTTAAAAAATCTTTGATTTGTTTTTTTTTTTTGGTCTTCTGTATAAAAGATGCAAAGGATGTTTTTTTCCAAAAATTACAAAAATTGCACCTTAATGTGGAAATTAATTCAATTTTAAAATGAATACCGAAGTAACCAAAAATGATAAAAAAGAACACATGACATTAAAAGGATCACATACACAGCACGTAAAAACCAGAGATGAAACAAACAAAATATAACACACACGCCACAAAAAATAAAGCACTAACAGCATGTATCCATCAAAACATGGGACTGTCATCATCAGGTGCTCCAGAAGGGTAAGCATGACCTGCTTCAATAGTGACAACCATCACATTGTAAGTAAAAAGTCCAGTGTAATGTAAAATTTGGTATGTGTCAATCTTGTTTTTGGTGCAGAGAGACTAATGAATGAGGATTTGAATCTGTAACCTGGTGAATGGTGTAAAATGTAGATAAATGAAAGGTTTTATTACTGTTACAAAATTTAAGTTCTGCTGAAGATATACTTTGTAATAAATCCTCAGAGGTTTTGAAAATCCACATTTGATTCATCAAGCTTGTTGAATATGTTGTTTTACAGTTTTTTATGCCATCTTTGACTGCTGTAAGTAATAAAGCTAAGAGCTTTGAAAGGGAGTTGAAGTACATGTGGAATACCGTCAATATTGTTTTCCTTGTCAGGACATTTGAGAAGTTGTGGGTGCCAATAAATTGAAGAAAGGTTATTTTTTGTCACTTAATCTTATACCAAAAGAAGACGAGACAGTTTCTTCATTGTTGACGATGTTCTCCTTCGGTATTAACAAAGTTAGTAAGCTGGGTTGCCAAATAATTTTTGTCGATACCGATATCTTTCATCAAGCAGTTAATGTAGTGACTTTTGCAGACAAATGTGATACTGTTATGGGACTTGTCTGCTGGAACAATTCTGTAATTGTCATGGAGGAATGACGACGTCTTCACATTGCCGGGATCTTAAAATATGTTTTTGTACTTAGGCTCATAGAGTCTTAAGACCCCGTATACGAAGTAAGATCAAGGATCCAGTCAGAAAGTGTTCTTCTCCATCATTCGATATTAATCTTCTTCTGATAGCTTCTAAAAACAATTTAGCGTTTTTGATTAATTAAGGGTGGAAATGCTCATCTATAAAAATAACTGAAGTAAGAGATTGGTTTGAACAATTTCTCTCAAACTTACACTTTATTTTTTTAGTATGCATAAGTTCAAATCAAGAAAATCAGCATTACCATATCTGGACAGTTTGTGAAAAAAACTTTTATTCTGCAGATTGTTACTTTTTCTAAATGATAGGCTTTTCAAATTTTCGTCAAAGCACGAAAGTAAATGATAGGCTTTTCAAATTTTCGTCAAAGCACGAAAGTACTAGAGCTGAGCACTCAGTAATCTTGTTTTCTGTTCTGCATCTACGGTTCTCATTGGAGAGAATTCAGTTAGGTGATAGTTTGGTCAGATAGAGCAGTGTCATGTTTTTAATCATTTATTATAACATACTTATTTGCTGGTTTCACTTCTAATCTCTATAGCTGATGACCCCCACAGCAAAGCTAATGCATTGGACCGAGATTAAAACTGGTCCGATAAATAGCTAGCTACTCTCCATCCATGCAAAACGGGAACGATGACTAATAATTAACAAAATGCCGAAGTACTGTAATTTTTTTCCTGTATATGGCCTTTTCGACAACTTGCGTCTATTTTGTGCAGATCAATTCAAAACATTTGGAAGACCATAGATCAAATCTTGTAAAATCTTATAGTGATCAAATAATAAAATCAAAATAAAAATAAAAAGCCGAAAATTAGCCAAAAGTACAGAGCAACGCAGCAGATAGATACTCCTTAGTTTCAAGAAACCTGCAAGTTTTCAAATAAATCGGGTTTGATTTAAACTTATTTATTTTGTCAAATAAACAAATGGGATTAGACACAAGTTTTTGCAACTTATAAATCGGGTTTCGGATCAACACAGAAGCACTGAATACTGGGTTGATGAATTCAATCTTGGACTGAGCTTTCGCCCAGTGGTAATAAATTACAAAATACCAAAGTTAATGTAAATTTTGTTTAAATTAAAATAAAGATAAAAAAAACCTTTTTACCCAGAACTTTTACTTAACGACACTGATGAACATAAGGATCAGGAAAATAACGAGAGTTGAAGGTAACATATTGATATAGTTGTGACAAAAGCATTTACTATTTTAAATATCCCTCGGATATTTCAGACGCCTGATTTCTTTACAACAATTTAAAATCCACATCAAGAATCAATTCTGCCTGCAGGAAAGATGGCAACGCGTACTTTGCAATTGCAAAAATTCGGTCGGAAAATAGGAACCCGTTACCAATTTAAGACTTTAATGTTGTACTCACTTGTCTGTATGGCTGTGAGTTCTGGACGGGTCTAAAAAAGCAGTGACATACTTAATAACAGAAATAACAGAATAAACAGTGACAGTATATCAAGAGAATTGTTTTATCACGTCTTTTTACATGTCTCCCCGATGTTAATATTAGAAATGACTTATCCCTGATGTACTTAATGCCAGTTCTTAGCCAGGAACGTCAATTTAGGTGAATTTCTTAGCAAGTACCATTGGAAGAAAAAAGTAGTTTCCTCAATTGACTCTGTCCAGTATGGATCCTGGAATAATCTAATTATATCAGATCAGGAATTATCCAGATTTTCCAAAATAAACACAAACATAGCTATTGCTGATATATGGAGATGGCCTTCATCCGCTATCAAGCTTCCAAGCTTTGGACCTCCTTTTTGATCGCTAAGTCAATCGTCACAGTTCCAAATATTAACTTAAGTTATTGTAATTTATGTCGTCAATTATTTTCAGATGTAATGATGCACTCGTCTTGTGAATGCCATCTAACAGCTCACTATAGAAATGTGTTTTTCGATGCAATTATTGAAATTTTCATTCTTCTAGACCTGTATGTTTGTTTAAACAAATGTATTCAATAAACGTACATGCATATACACAAAACAATAAATAAACAAAACTGGATTCGGAAACAAGCTAATAAAAGCTTGTACGTTGAAGTAAGCCTTATGATTCAGAATAATTATACTGTGTTTCACAAATAGGCTACTCCAACAAGGGTATGTTACCCAAAACGTGAAGTCATCCCTCTAGATGTTTTACGGTCAACATCATGAACTATCTTGTGGACCGCTATGGGATATCTGTTTCCCAGATGACAACATACCTCTACCTTTAAAGCTTGATTGTTGTTTCCTCTCACGGATTTGACTTTACCACCGGATTTGACATATTCAACAGAGCTGGTGTCTAATAAGAAGCAGGAGATGCATACTCACCGGTGCACCTGATCTCACATAGTGTTTTTATTGGGTCCGTGTTGTTCATCTTTGTGTGTATGTGTCTTCATTTTTCTTGTCTGAGCCGTGCTCATGCTGTGGCTCTGTTTCTGTTTTTTTCCGATGTTGCTATTGTCCTTGGATTGTTCGTTTTGGATTGACGGTTCCGTTTTCACTAACTTTATTGGGTAAATCTCCTTGCACTGAACTGACCGTCTCCGAACTATTCGAATTTCGAACGTTATGTTATAATCATCTAAGTCGTTCTGCTGCTGAATATAATCGAGTGCTAAGGTCTATTTAGACTCAAGGTCTGGCATAAACTGTATAGGTTTGCTACATTAGCAAGACATGGTGCTAAAGAACCTATACATCCTTTTATTTGTACAGTATGCTTTTATAATGTAATATTTTATTTGTTTTGACTTGTATACAAATATGTATTATTTGATTAATGCTTTTGTTTTATGTATATAGTCTTTTTCATTCTTGTTTTCTATGATATTGTCACTTATTGTAATTTCTATTTAGAGTAATTAGAGAATTGAATGAATGAATGAATGAATGAACAATCCCTTAAAACTTTTGTTTATCGAAACGTTTACATTTCTATTTCAGATGATCAGAATGCAGTTGAAGTTCAGTATATTGAGGGGAACCGGCCTTTTTCGGGATGTGATGTTTTTAAGCTCCGTATTTCGGGATTTTTATGATTTAAGCCCGGGATTTCGGGAAATAAAATAAATTCACCGGGAATCGGGATTTCATTAGTCTTTAAGTTTTTGTAGTTCGGGATTTCGGGATTCAGAAAAAATAAAGTCGGGATTCCGGAATGAGACCCCCTCCGGCTCCCCCTCTATATTGATAATACTTGTGCTGTTTGAATATGCTTAGGCAACCACATGCAAATTTGATAGCAGATGTAAGTGTCGAACAACAAGGTACAGCCGTGAATATAAGGCGGATTGCTCGAATTCTAACATATAACATATACTGAGATTCTCCAGTTATATCACGAGTATAGATTTCAGTTCTAATTCGAGACAATATCTTTGTGAATAACTACCAGTTGAAGGGTTGTTTTTTTAACGCGTAATTAACTAAGATCTCTGGAAAAGGTTCATTCAAAGGGTTGAATAGTTTGTTTGAAGCTGACATTAAACAACAACAATGTCACAAATCCCAGACGAGATCTGTTCGTACATCTTACAAAATTAAAATATTTAGATCTAAAAAACAACGACATCGAATTTTCAAAATCCGATTTTTCATCGTTGCTCTCCTTGAAACATTTATGAGTCAGTAGAAAATCTCCCCGTGCTTGAGATGTATGCTCTTATAATATTACAGTTATTGCGTGTTTGTCCGTGTGAGAATTTCTCATACGTTTACTAATTCATTTATTTTTTTCAATTTGGCTGTTCAATATTTTCATTGTTTTTACTAAAATGTTACAATCTGTACACACGACTATTTTTGCCCTTTCAACCAAAGTTACACTGCAAGGTTTGGCTTCATCTATTTCCATGTGCCCCGTGTTGTCAATCGATGTTGTTTTTGTCCTTAGTTTTTTCTTTCGTCGGGCTACTTAATGACAAATATTTGTAGGCATACATTGCCCGATTTTACTTTTTTTTTTCCTCATTGACCGCTCCCGACATGTGTTGCTTCAATGACATATTTTAGCTGCGGTCGATGTTGCTCAACATTTTTATTCTCTTCTTGTAACCCTGGTGCTTTCAGCTGGATAACCCTGAGCATCGCCCAAGTTGGCACTGCATGGCGGGTGGGGACCAAGGGAGTGACCTTGATATATTTTTTGTCAAGAATACCGCTTAAGTGTACGCTAGGGGCCTTCTTGATCTCGCTTGAGGGGGTGAATATTGTTCACCTCTAGTTGAAGACCCTCAGGCGACATCAAGATGTAGACAGGAATAAAAGCCCTGTCCTTGATAAACTGGAGTTTTCTATGTATCGTGTGCGTTTTTGTCACATGTACGTTCACTCCATATCCTTTCATTTTTCCTATGAGTAGATTTTGATGGAAATCCAAGGCTTCCAGCTGGTCTCCCACATTTGTCTATCATAGCTTCCTCAGGACTGTCTGGAAAATGTGAGGTGAAAACGTGAACACCAGAAACCTTCAAATCCATACTGATCATAGAATCATATCTGCTTGTACAATTAACTATATATATAAAAGGACATTTGCAGACTTTTGTCTGTTTGGATGTATCGCTCAACACCTGCCTCCATTTTACTGATTTAGAAAATATAACATTTGATCTACCTGACACAAAAATAGGGACTCTTAAGGCAAATCAACTCCATCAACCAATGTATCTAAACACAGAATTAAAAACATACAAATCTGACAGAAATACATTTAGATGGAAATAGGATTCAGTTAGTGGAAAAGGGAGCATTGGAAATGCTACCGAAAACAATTCGTCG
>MJUU01004205.1:117222-136560 GCA_002080025.1 Modiolus philippinarum
AAAAAAAAGTGAAGACATAAAAACAAAATATCTTTCTGGTGAGATGGGTGCACAGAGAAAAAATGTAGAACTGCTAAATTTCCTGAAATTGAGGAAGCATTGTTAAAATGGTTTAAAACTGTAAGAAATCAAAATGTTGCTATATCTTGTGATTTATTAAGAGAAAAGGCTAGGTTTTTTGCTACAAATTTGGGAATTTCAGAAAATGACTTTGAATGTTCATCAGGTTGGTTAGAGAGATTTAAGTCACGCCATAATATCACCTTTAAGAAAGTTTGTGGTGAATCAAAATCTGTAGATGAAAATTCTGATGAAATTAATGATTGGAAAATTAAATTAGCAAACATATTGAAAGATTATTCACCAGATCAAATCTATAATGCAGATGAAACAGGTTAATTCTTTAGACTGATGCCTGATAAAACACTTGAATTTAAAGATGTAAAATGCCATGGTGGCAAGCAAAGTAAAAATAGGCTTACTGCTTTGGTATGTTCTGACATGTCTGGAAATGATAAGTTACCAATTCTTGTTATTGGCAAGTCAAAAAATCCACGATGCTTTAAAAATGCCAAATCTCTGCTAACTGAATATCAGGCTAACAAAAAGACATGGATGACTTCAGAGTTTATGATACCCAGGACGTCTGCAGAATAGTGCTTTTATGTAGTGACTTTAAATTGAGAAATTGTTTCATCCACAAATGTTATTGTTATTGTTCATATAGTGCTTGATCATTTAAGATTGTAATAAATTTTGTAATCGTTTATTATCTTTATTTTATGCAGTATCTTAGTTTTTAACACATTTGAAACAAGTTTATATTCTTCTGACAACTTAAAATTACGCTTTGAATTTGAACTTAAAAAGCGTAATTTTCGGTCGTCATTAGAAAAAATAACTATGTCAATAAAAAAACTATTTTATTCAACATTATTCAAACAACATAGAAACATAGAAAAACAAGGATTCATCAAAGTACAAACAATAACAAAAATAATTTACGACAACCCAGTATACACAGAATTCCAGTTGTATACTTATTTTGTCATTCTCGTCCATGGTTATCCCCCCTTTCTGCTGCTCGAACTTCGGTTGAGTCGAACATTTCTTCTGGTCCTTCCAATTTCGAGATAACGAGAGTCAACTGTACTTCGGTATTTAGTTATTTATAGTAAGGATATATTTTTTCTGTTCCCTGGAAACTGAAAAACTCATATACAAACGTTGCTATCTCCGTTACGAATTAATAGCAGGTACTGTATCTGAAAATTCGTTAGAATTCTTAGACGCAAACTATAATGTATTTTATTCGTGGATTGGTCCGTCGCTGAATTTCAACAAGTTGAAATATCTTGACTTTTCGCATAATTTTAGTTCCAACGTATCAAATGTGTTTTTCAAGAGCACACCAAATTTACAAATATATATTACATATTCAGAATAATCTCTTAGGTTTTATGCTATCTGAAGATATCGACTGACAAATTATGAAACATATTCCAAATCTAAGAGAGATAAATCTAACAATAAAATCACTACTTTGCCTTTTCAGTTTTTCAAATCTCAAAAAAAATTGAAGAAAGATGTATTTAAATAATAGCAAGCTAGACGATATCAGCTTTCAAAGAAGTCACATGAGTCAAATTTCATATCTAGACCTTTCTAACAATAGATTTTCGTCTTTGGACAATACAGCAAGAAATTGAAAGCATACTACTGCGGAATCATCGATTGACAATTGATTTAAGCGGTAATCCTTTACAGTGTACTTGTGACACAAAACGGTTTATACAATGGATGACTACCATCAACGAAAAATTTAGGAAGTTATCAAATTACAACTGCAAGCTTTCAAATAAAGAACAGCAGACATTAAGTAATCCACAAAGAGTGCTGGAAATATTGCAAAAAGAGTGCTCATCGGATCTAAGCTTGAAAATCGGTACAACAGCATGCATAATTTTGCTCATTACTATTCTTAAAAAAGATCTTGTTTACCATAATAGATGGAAGTTACGGTACATATACTATATGACGAAGAATAAATATTAACAAAAGACAAAAAATTCCGACATAGAACTACATACACTCACATACAAATACGACGCCTTCATTTCCTATGAAGATAATGACGCGTATTTTCTTCATTACAAATTAATCGAGAAATTTGAAAACGAATCGGGACTTCAATTGTGCATCCATAAAAGAGATTTTCTTCCCGGTAAAGACATTGCTGACAATATTAATGCCGCTATTCGTGATAGTTGTAAAACTGGTTAAATTATCAAGCACTTATCTGGATTCCTATAGGTACATGTTTGAATACAACATGGCAAGATTGGAGAGTATTTATTCCAGAAACAACGAAAGCGTTATGTTTGTGGGGTTTTGTTTTAGCAATTTTCACCAAAGGATTTACCATTAAACAGATTTGAATTAGTACAAACGGAGTCCTATATTGAATTTCCGAAGGATGAGTATAGCGAACCTGTGATTTAGGATAAACTAAAAGGGGTTTTAGTACAATGAACTTTAAACACTGTGCTTATCTGTATCTACATAGTACCTTTTTTAGTTTTACACAGTGCCTTCATTTTATTTCATATTACACTTGTGTGTGCTACTTAATATGACATCGCACTTTTCATTTAATAATGACTAGGACTACGAAGTCATGTGGACCGTTTCCACTACTTCGTATTCCCTGTCTGTTTGTGACATAAAGAGTTTTAATTGTTTCTCTTTTGAAGTTTCTATGCAAATATAAACAAACAATTCGTCTGTATCATTGTGGCAATGCTATCTGCAGAAGATAATTTTACAGGTAACTCTGGTATTATGTTATTTATTGCCACTATTGGTGAAGTTTTAGCAGTCCCAGTAGTCAGTACTTCGGATCTGAACCGAAAACTAATGTTATTTGGAATCTTGCAATATCTAAATTTTTGAAACTCTGTTTAATAACTAAATACCGAAGTTACTGTGAATTATTTTCTGCATATCCGCATTTCGACAACTTATGTCTCTTCAGTGCAGATAAAATCTAAACGTTTTGAAGACCATAAACTCAAAGATGTTTAAAAACTGATAGAGAACAAATAACCAATATGATCTAAATGTAAAGCCAAAATCAGCTAAGGACAGAGCTTTGCATGAGGGAGATACTCCTTAGTTTTTAACACAATTTGCAAAAATTTAGATATTGTAAGATTTAAAATAGAATCGGCATTCGGGTCAGCACCGAAGTACTGACTACTGGGCTGGTGAATACCCTCGGGGACTAACAGTCCACCAGCAGTGGCATCAACCCAGTGGTAACAAATAACTAAATACCGAAGTTACTATGAATTTATTTTCAGCATATGCGCATTGCGACAACTTATGCCTCTTCAGTGCAGATAAAATCTAAACGTTTGGAAGACCATAAACTCAAAGATGTTTAAAAAATGATAGAGAACAAATAACCAATATGATCTAAATGTAAAACCAAAATCAGCTAAGGACAGAGCTTTGCATGAGGGAGATACTCCTTAATTTTTAACAAAATTTGCAAAAATTTAGATATTGTTAGATTTAAAATAGAATCGGCATTCGGGTCAGCACCGAAGTACTGACTACTGGGCTGGTGAATACCCTCCGGAACTAACAGTCCACCAGCAGTGGCATCAACCCAGTGGTAACAAATAACTAAATACCGAAGTTACTGTGAATTTATTTTCTGCATATGCGCATTTCGACAACTTATGTCTCTTCAGTGCAGATAAAATCTAAACGTTCGGAAGACTATAAACTCAAAGATGTTTAAAAACTGATAGAGAACAAATAACCAATATGATCTAGATGTAAAGCCAAAATCAGCTAAGGACAGACCTTTGCATGGAGGAGATACTCCTTAGGGAGTAATACTAAGTAATACTAAGGAGTTTCATCCTCATGCCTAATTCCGTTCTCAGATGATTTTGACTTTCACTAAAATCCTATTGATTATTTGTTGACTATCAGCTACATGTATTAGAAGCAAATTTTGCTCATATCCTTACCAAATATTACTATTTGAATTGCACTAATGAGACAAACGATGTCGAAATGGCAGAAACCAACTTAAAGTTAACCTTGTTATGATGTTATTTACCAGGTAATAAATTTCAAAATAATATCCAATTAGATAACGACTGATACATTACTAGTTGTTGATTTTTCTGTGAATAGCAAAACAATGGCAGTATACCACAGGAGCATAGGATTGTAAGCTACAATAATCAACGTCCGGAAACATGGTTAAAACGAGAACATAGAAAAAAAAATCACATACAGCTACATGTACGAGACGCAGGAATAAAAACACAAGAATCGAAACCACGATACTCACAGTATGAATTCCCTTAAAATACCGAAAGAGGCATCAGGTGATCCGAAACTGTAAATATGTCCTGCGTTGTCTACAGGAACCCTCAAAATATCACTATATATTTTGAAAGATCTGTTTGGTAGCTGATTGTTTTTTTCCAAAACCAATTTAAATCTAAAATACGCATTACTTCTGTGACCATCGAAGGGTACCAAAGTTTTTTTTCTAATTACTTAGTACACAAGCATTAACAAGGACAAATCGCTTCTACAACCATCACTTACTAAGAGAAAACTAAAATTTAGCAGTATGATATATAAGACAACACAAACAACTAAAGCACCTAACTCCCATAAAACCCGTTGCCTGGAAGAATAAGCAAGTCCTGCTCTGTCGACAGCACCCGTCACAATATCACAATGTAAAAAAATAATTCGGAGAAATTTGTTCACCTATTTTCTAATCTCTTTGTATTTTTAACATTGTTTACTTCCTATGGTACCTCTGTGTTTTATATCTTCGATTTTGATACTGCCTTTTAACAGAAATGGTCTATTAAGAAAAGTGTTACCCTCTCGGTAGGTTAAAGGAGCGCCTACAGCTTTCTTAAACTGGTAACAATTGAACATATATAATTCTTACAATAACTTGTCAGAGTTGAAATATAACATGTACATGTAACTTAACTTTTACATTCCTTTGTTTACTGATAATTTGTTCTTGTTCACTTTCAAAGCAGGTAGAGAAAGCTCCCACAATGGATATATATTGATCTTCGATACCCGAGAATGCAAAAAGTGTTCCGACATAAAGATGTGTTTGTGTTAGAGAAAAGGATTCCAGCATTGTTTTGAGTCGATTCTCTTCATGGCATAAAAATGAAATGAAATTCCTCTTTGAAAACGAAAAATAAATTAAAGTTCTAATCAGTCAAAATTCTTTCTAAAGATCAGGTGGTATCTGTAGAGAAGGGTTAGTACACTAAGGCCTTATACTCAATCCTTGCTCAAAACTGCGAGTTGAAATTTGTTGAATGCTGTGTTAACATAATTGGCATAATTCATAATAAATAATTCATAATTATTAAATAAAACCCCTTAATATTGTGTACAAACTTATTTTTTCTCTTCAATAAAGGGCTTCGCCGACAGCAGCATGATACGACCGCAGCAAGTCGACCACTGAAATTGGAATAAGTGTATTTTAAAGTGAATGTGGACATAGTTAAGAGCTTGACAGAGTAATTACATGATCACAATAAGAGCCTGACACAGTAATCTTGGCAAAATGAAAATTAGCCCTTTTGATCCCTTGAAGGTCTTAAACAGTAAGAGCTATGTTAAAGTTACATACTACTGAAAGCTTTCAAAAAGTGGAATCCAAAGAAAAAATCCTAAATGAAATCGGATGAAGAATGAAAATTTTAGCTAATTTGCAATTTTTCAAATTTGACCCTTGTAAGAGCTACAGCAGATCTATTGGAAAACTACTGAGTGCTTATGTCAAGCGGAATTCATGTAAATACATACTTTGAAAAATTGCAAAAGTTGGCCCCTTTGACTCCTTGTACCTCAGAAACGGTAAGAGCTATGTTAAATCCGTCGACATAGTACTGAAAGCTTACAAAAAGAGGAATCAAAGAAAAAAATACCATCGAAAAATTAAAAAAAATTAGGTAAGCTGCACATTTGCAATTTCGGTCCCGCCTGACCTCTCAGAGCTCAGAGAGGAAACAAGTCATCAAAACTCTGATTATTAAGTGCCTTGTTAATATTTTAGAAGAAATCCATTGCAAAAATGCAACAAAATCGGACTAGAAATTAAAAAAATAATAATTCTTTTGGGTCCCATTTATCTCGTGAACGGACCAGGTGATGTTAAATATGTTGACATGCTCTAAATTTGATTTTTTTTTCAGGATAACTCTGAAACAATCATAACCGAAATCCGATAAACAATGAAATTAATATTCTACCTCCAAATATATGAAAACACCCACTGTTGGCCCTTTTGACCCTTTTCTGTGAAATGGATGGGGCCGAATTACCAAAATCCGGCTTCCTTTGTTTACCAATTAACATAAGGATTGATCAACTGAAACTTATTTTTTTACCAAAAACAAAAGCGTCTTCAGACGAGGACAACGCCGACAACGACAATGACAACGACGACATCACAATACCATAATACGACTTTAAATTTTTTGCAGTAGTATAAAAAGAAGTTGATTAATAAAAGAATTATATGTATATGTTAGCGGGCTCTTGACAGCTATGTATCGTAAAATATCATCCCGTGAGCCAGAATATAAAGCACAGGGGCGAGTGAGCGTAGCGAACGAGCCCCAAGCTTCATATTCTGGCGAGCGGGATGATATATTACAATACTTCAGCTGTCAAAAGCCCGATAACTTGTTTATCATCCTTAATTTTGTATTTTATATTTGTTCCTTTTGAACTAAGGTTTCAAATTCTCCCAAAGTCACGCGCGAAATATACATACACATGATTCTCGCCTTTTAAACAATTTTCAGCTGCATAAAAGATGTTTTGTAGTTTTTAATCATTTTATCACCATACGTTTTGTAACTGGATGAATATTTGAACCGAATTACTCGAAATAAAGTCGATTTTGAATGTTGTAGCAACATTTGATGATTACGTTATTTTATCGTTCCTTAGAGCTTTTATGACAACATGGAAGCTCTGCAGGATATATCAGTGACCTAGTTTCTGTAGTTTTTCTGGTGTCTGGTTTATCTATTTGTGTAATTATGACTCTGTTTTGAATACCGAATCGGAGAGAGAAAATGTAATAGATTGTTACTATAATCAGCTTAATTTTGTGTGACACTCGAAAAAAAAAGTTATTACCTTTGAAACTTTGGGAGAATCGCTTGATATATCCAGGTCAACTTCTGATATATCCGGGTCAACCAGATACTGGTTTTGCGGAAGTACTCTGCAGGCTGATATAACTGTAGGGAAGGATGATAACATAGATAAAATGTCACCATATGCGCATTATCTAAGTATTCCATTATTGTTTTGAGTTGATTCTCTTCGTGGAATAAAACTAAAACAACAATGAACATATCAAAATGATGTTCATTGTTGTTATTTATCCTTACTCTTTTGAAAGGAGTCCTTGTAAAATCATGTGATCACATGACTTGCACATGCGAATGTTTATATTTTATTGCACAATCATAAGCTACATATATTGTAGGTTTCATTAGAACATATTATATAAGGATTCCTAGTAGGCCGGGAAACAGATTGTGGCATGTTATTGTAGTGTTCAGCCATTGTATGTTTTCTGTTATCTTTTCTTCATTAATTTATGGCAACCTGTCGTTTTTCAATTCGGCTTGAATGTACCATTTACTATGCATAAAGCTTTTGAGCTCGCAAATCTTGGAGACCTTTTGCTTTATGAGCACAGCTGTAGTTCAAAGCCTACCTTAGAGACAGTTAAAACAGATCAAATAAATATTATGTAGACCATTTCTTTATGCAGTTTGCATAAGATTGTAATATCATTTTATAGCAATAACAATTTCAAAGAATTATCTTCAAGCCTGTGTGAAAAATCTTAAAACAATACTGTCATTTAAAGTTTAAAGCAATTTTACTCTCAATTTTTACTCGTTTTATGGTTTTAAAATGTACCCTGCCGACAAAAACTGATGAAATCAACAATGCTGAGATAGAATGCATTTTGCAAAAAGACACAAAGACTTCTATCGTATTTATAATGGTTAAATATTGCTTTCTAATCTTAATTTTTCCATTATAAGTTTTATTCTTTTCATGTCCTGAAGTCAAATGTTTTCCCAGTTTGCGTGTATAATATAAAAACAAAAGAACCCAGAAGTGTGTTTTAATACAAACACGGATGTCTGCCCCAATACATATCTTAGTGGGGATGATTTTTATCTTTTTATGTTGCCATTGCATTTGAAATCCAATGAGAGGTGTTGGAGAATTAGCGTTCACAAACTTAATTTATAAAAATTCTATGACAGAAAGGAGCATAACTCCCACAGAAATTGGCCGATCAATCCGACCAGACAATATGCACAACTAGGCATGATGGTCAACAATTCTGTAAAGCTTGGTTGAAATCCAATTTAAAATGTGGGGGAATTAGCTTCCTTAAAATTAATTTAGCGAAGTTCTTTTTAAAATAGGCATAACTCCAACAAACATTGGCCGATCAGCACATGATGGTCAACAATCCTGTAAAGTTTGGTCGAAATCCTATGGGAAATGTAGGAGAATGAGCGTCCACAAACTTTGTGACGGACGGACGATAAACGAAAAAGACAAAACAATATGTCTCCCCCTTGAGAGGAGAGACATAATTTCACTGAACATTTCGCAGCCTATATTAAAAAAACAATTACATTATTGGTACATGTAATCACATTCAGTATGAAAATGGCTCAATTGTTTTGTCTTTACACTTTTGTTTATCAAATATCTATTCCCTGTCAATGTCTTCCAACTACTTAATCAGGCGACGATGTTGGATGTTGGCCTCTATGCTCTGTGGAAACAGTATAATTCGATCATAACTAAATAATCTATAGTATTTTGAGTTAGATAATGTGCCGTTTAATCCAAAACTTGAATGTCTTTTTAACTTCTAATAACTGGCATCTCTACTTTCAACAAACCATGAAGCATTTAAAATAATTTTAGTTTATTCCAAAACACTGCTAACATACATATCAATTATTATTTAAGTTATATTTTGAAATACAAAAATGGTGTCACAGGTTTAAACCTACATTTTTGTTTAATCTTACGTTTCATTTATTGAATATTATGAAATATCATTGAGAAATTTGAACAATAGGATAACAAAAATTTCGAAGTTACTGTAAATTTACTTTCTGCATATGCATATGGCCATTTCGACAACTAATGTTTTAAATGTCGTCCAACTTTTAATCTAAGGTAACCATGAGTAACATGAATATGAACCGTTTCAAGTACTTGGTAATCGCTATCTTTAAAGTTTCGAATTCAACTCTTTTCTAAATTGCTTTGCAAATATAAATTAAATATCTCAATTGAACTGATGAATTGGGTAACTAATTATGTTGCCTCAGACAACGACGGTGTGACCTGTTGTTATTCTACGTTTATTCTTCTACTTCTTCCAAAGAATTGTGTCCGTTTAATTATTTTGAAATGGCTGAATGAAATGATTCCAAACTTTGCAATCTGAAATTTATAGAATTCGTTTGAAGCTTTAGACAAACTACAATCAATTCAAAGATCAGTCTCATCCATCGACAGTTATGATTTTTCTACACTTTATACAACCCTTCTACATAAATTGATTAAATCAAAATTGGGACTTTTAAATTTTCTGGTCTCTATTTCATTTGTTCGTATCAAAAGCAAGAATGTTTCTCTAATATAACCTACAATAATCAATGTTCCTGAACATGTGATGATATGATTAATACACTCAATCTTTTAGCCACCCATTTTATCAACAGGTCATAGGTATTCCAATGGGTACCAATTGTGCACCTCTAAATGCCGGTGTTCTTTTGTTCTGTTACGAACGAGATTTCATGAAAAATCTTCAAAACGGAACCATATAAAGGAATGAGAAACTTTTTTTTATGCACTATGATAACAGCAGGTATATTCAAGATGTCGTAGGAGATGAAAGCCTATGAAAACTGCAGGTTCCGGTTCCGGCTTTAGTCATATACTTGCAGATTTCATACGGGGGTTATGAGATTAGAAGTCTAGGAGATATTTAAGTATTCGACTACGACGGAATTATTTGAAAATGTACTTTCCATATAATTTAACGTTAGTATAATATTATAGGGATTAAAATATTTAAGGAACTGTTGAAAATATTAATATGACAAATAGAATAAGCTGTCCAGACAAGAAGTTGACGGGATTTGAGGGATCGTTATTTTTGCAGTAAATTGACTTAAAAATGGTAACACAGTGAAAACACTTGAAATTAAAATAGTGTGAAATGTATAAACTTCTACAACAAGTAGACAAAGAAACAATATCCATTCAATTCTTATCATTTTTTTACTGGGGATGGGGGTGGGGGCTCAGGGCTATACCCTCGTAGAAAAAAATGTTGAGCAAAACAAAATTCATGCATTTTTTTTATTGATCCGCCTTACCACAAATAGCCATCAAATGGTCATAATTATTAGCAGTGGCTATTTTTCATAGCCATGACATTTGCAAGCATGGGGTAAGAATAACATTTTATGACCAAACTGACCAACAAATTACCACATATGGTCAGAATTAGTCATCACCATGGTTACCACAGCTATGAAAATTGAAAGCACGGAGTCAAAATGAGAATTTCTGGAGCAATCAACGCATAGATTACCATGGATGCTCCTAATTATTTGTCGCAACTATTTCCACAACTATGAATTTTGCAAGTATGACTTTTATGATCAAACCAACTCATATATAACAATTAATGGCAATTGTTATTCATCACAACTATTGTCACATTCACCAAATTTGGCCTATATTTCCACTATTTTCACTGTCATAATTATCAAATTGTTTTGTTTTTTTTAGGTTTCCAAACTGTCATAACGCTTAAGCCATTTGAGTAGTTGGGACTGAATGTTCTTTTATGCAATTCATATATTTTTTTCATTCTTTTTTATTTGCCTCTCCCACATGTTTGTGCTTTGAGGTTAATTTATTTATAACTACAATTCATATAATATTTTTTCTGTTCATCCAAAAGCTTCATGCTAAAAAAAATAATTAAAATAAAATAAAAAATAAAAATAGTTTGTAGATTGTGGTCATGGATTTATATAGGGAAAAGGGTCAGATAAAGGGGAGGTTTGGGTACCCATAAGCCGGTTGAACCCTACCGCTATCTCTTGCTAGTGCCGGCAACAAGTCTGGCTGTCCAGAGGTCCTTTCGTTGTCTACGTTTGTCTTTTGTCTTATACGTGTTTTACTTGTGTAGTTCCCTGGCAGATTGTGGCATGTAATTATAATTCTCAGCCATTGTAGTTGTTTCTGGTTATCTATTCTTTTACAATGAATTGATAAAAAGACTCAAAACAAAAGTTGCTTCAAGTTCATCCGTTTAGATAGGTTCTTATAGAAATTCAAAAGTTCTGTTTTTTTACTTTATGATCAGTTCACGATTGACAAGCATTCTCTACTTTCAATTTCCTAAGAGTGCAGTAAATTATATACATTTTTGAAACTGATTGAAAATTAAGACTAACAGTGCTTCTTTCGATTAAGAAAATGTAATGTTTTGCCAGTTTTATTCATCAGAGTTTTCCCGCACATTTCGAAATTGCGGAACTTGAAATTCGCACGCCGGAAGGTACTGTAATTGTACTTATTTTCGCGATGAACTCATTTTCACAAATTTCGCCGTCACCAACTTACCACAACATTAAGTAGCCGCGAATGTAATATTTTAATTTTGAAGTTGAAAGGAAATCACTCACTTCCGTGAATACACGCAAACTTGACTGGAAAGGAATCTTCGCGAAAATAAGTACCCGCGAATATAAGTACAATTACAGTAACATGACAAAAACCGGAACTGGAACTTGCAGTTTTCATAGACTTTAAAATCTCATAAGACAACGATATCCTTACTATTGACAATCCCAAGTTTTGAGATTATGTGGACAGCATTTGCATACGGGAACTGCAATTAAATAAAGCTAACAGTCATTCCAAATACTGCCCTTTCCTGGATCTAACTATCATTATTGACTTTGGTAAAATAAAAACTAAATATATGATAAAAGAGGTGATTTTTATTTCACTATATTACTAATTATCCTTTTCTTGATGGAGACATTTCTCTAGGTCCACCCTACGGGGTGTATTTGTCCCAGCTGGTACGACTCGCATGAGTTTGTCTTAACGATTTAATGAATGCAACCTTACTATCAGGGCCAAACTTTTACAACAGGGTTACATATTTCATTGGTTGTTGAAAACATTTAAGAAGTTTTATAATAGATATGAACATTTGATATCCAAATATGGCATTACTCGCAAACAGCTTTTCTAATCCTCGTTTTTACGGAAATGTTGTAAAAAATGCCCGAAACTGATTAAAAATCAAGAAAAGCTGGGACGTAACTTACATTCTTTACATAACAGTGGATATCGACAAGATATTCTGCTTGCACTAGTTAAATAAGCTTTGAGATCTAGTGACCTTAAAATTTTACACACACGCTGGCTTCTCGCTGATACTGCTGATGTCTACTGGTATTTATGATGATTCTTTAGCAGACCCTTCGGGAAGTTTTTAGTTTGATTTTTCGTCCGTAGTGCATTGTAATCATGGAGTTAGTAGTCTACCCGTATTGGGTTTTATTCGTATGTTTATTATACTTTAGGAAAACGGAACAGATAAAGGGTAGGTTTAGATACCCATAAACCGGTTTAACCTTACTGCTGGCCTTTGATAGTGCCGGTACCAAGAACGGCTGTCCTGAGCTCCTATCGTTGTTTACGGTCGTCTTTTGTTTTATATGTGTTTTTCCCTCACAGATTGTTGTATGTAATTGTAATTGTCAGCCATTGTAGATGTTTCATGTTGTCCTCTTTTTTTCATTTACCACATAGTTAGACCTACAACTGAAGTTATATGCTATGGTTTAAAATTTTCAAAATGGCTGCCATGACCAAGATGGTTTCCACTTAACGTTATAAAATTGAAGATTCAATATATCTCAGTAACTATAATGCAGAATTGTTTTTTTGTTTTTGTTTGTTTTTTTTTTTGCATAAACGATCAATACGATGAGGGGAAGGTATTCAAACGAAAAAATTATTAAAAAATTGTGGTCATTTCCATGACGGCTGCCACTTTATGTATATTTCAACTTTGTCTTATTTCAACGAATATTGATTTTTAGTTGATTTTTAGTCTGCAAATAAGGAGTCATGGATTGTTTGTCTGGGGGGGGGGGGGGTGACATTAGCTATTGCTTGCAATTGCAATTCTAGTTTCGAATTAAAATCCGATTAGATAAAGTAGTATCGATGTTTCTACAGATAGCCAATAGATCAATTGTAAATTATTATGCTCAGATTAATTAAATTATTCAGGATATCCAATAGAGAAAAAAATGAAAGGATATGGAGTGAATGGACAAAAACGCACACGATACATAGAAAACTCCAGTTTATCAAGGACAGGGCTTTTATTCCTATCTACATCTTGATATCGCCCAAGTACGAAAGCCGAATGAGCTCAAATTCGTTGTGGGGAAAAACTTTTTTTCTCGTAATAACGAGAAAAAAGTCGTTATAACGAGAAAAAAAGTCGTAATAACGAGAAAAAAAGTCGTTATAACGAGAAAAAAAAGACTTTTAAAAAGTCGTTATTACGACTTTTTTCTCGTTATAACGACTTTTTTCTCGTTATTACGACTTTTTTCTCGTTATGACGACTTTTTTCTCGTTATTACGAGAAAATATTTTTCCCCACAACGAATTTGAGCTCATTCGGCTTTCTTACCAAAGGGTCTTCAACCAGAGGTAAACTCATATTTGCGTCTTACTGGGGGTATTTGTACGAAATAAATAAAAATTATCAAGTGAAAGATTATATCATCTGTGTTGTTGTCAATCGCTAATCCCACTGGTTATTTCGAATTTTGTAAAAAAGATAATACACGCGTTATTATTCAAAAGCATATTTCTGTACTTGCTTTAGTTTTATGAAATCTAAAATTTCTGTGTAAATAATTTCACGGGGATACTGTTACCAAGTAAATTGCTTAAACAGCAGTAATGTGCAATAAATGTTTTATGAGTGTTAAAAAGAATCTATTTTAAAAATCTTAAATCTATTTTGAAATAAAAAAAAAACACATTTTTTTTTAAATTCTATAAATATATCATAAAAATTTATACATATTAAAAATTCAACAAGCTTTTTTTTCTTTATAATTCTGGAATCTCTTGTAAAAATGTATTCTATTTCTTAACATTTGAAGATAGAAAAAAGTATCTAAGAGACGTCTGTATATTCAGCTTTTCCTTCCAACAAATTTATTGTAATTTTTAAGTGTCTTTACAAATTAAAATCAGACCCTTTTATAATGTATTTAATGTAAAGCAAATGCATTTCTAAATTTAACATTAAACCTTCTCAATGTATACTTTTATAGATAATATCTGTTAGTTTATTGAATGAAAATCATGCGTTCTTTAGCATTCGTGGACCAAAATCCATTGTCGAATATAAAGTACTAATTGAAGATCACGACAAATATTAAAACTTTGTATGAAAAAACTTGTTTGATATTTGAACAGGAAAACATACTTTGGGAACGGGGTGTATTATTACAAGTCAAATAAACCTTTTTGTCCAAATTCTACTGACACACAACGACACAGACATATTATTTTTCAGCGTGACATTAAAAACTTTTCTTTAATTATGATGGAAATATCTACCTTGAAAATTATATAAACTCTACCATATTATCTACGTTTGCATCTCTCAGAGTACAAAATGGTATAATATATTGACAATAAAACATCTATAATTTGTCAGATAGATATGTCCCTGTGAAACCCCTAAATAACGAGGCTGGGTGTGTAAGCGTCTGGTGCTATCATGCCACTTTCGTCATGTAAAAGTGATAGGATAGGTCCAGAGAACAATGAACAATTCAAAGCAAATAGCTTAGATTAAACGTTTCAATGCAAGATAAGTAAAATGGAAAAAGATACGCAAGTTACAAGTTGCATCAATATGTGAATAAACCTGGGCTAGACGGCCACTAAGTTTATTCACAGAACGATGTACCGAAGTAACAACAATGTTGAGATATGCAGATGCCCATGTATACAGTTCATTGAATGATTATGTATTGGTAAGGTGAGGTGCAAAGGTAGAATATATGATTATATAGCCTTAGTGGCCGAGTGGTCTAGAGTGCTGGGCATAGTATAGGCGGTGTTGCCATAGATAACAATAATATGTACTTTCTCTTGATAACCCAAGATTTAAAGAATATTTTCATTGGATCTGCCCAGGCGAACTTGAAATTAAAGAGACAACCGATGCACCCATTTCTGCCTAATACCTCGACTTTTGTTATACATTGACGAACACGGACATCTGAAACCTAGGTTATTTGACAAACGTTATAATTTTGACTTCCAAATTATGAGCTTTACCTCTTCAGCAGCAATATACCCATCTCCCCATAATATGGAGTATATATTTCAAAATCAATTCGTTACTGTAGCGCTTGTAGTTTATACAGTGACTTTGTGGAAAGAGGAAAAGTACTATCACAAAAACTGCTGAGTCAGGGATATGTTCAGCCCTTGTTACTCTCTTTCCTTCAGAAATTATATGGCTGTCACCACGGCATCATAGATAGATATGAAATGTCGGTGTCACAAATGAAAACGGGCATTTTCAGCTAAATTCACGTCTTCCCGGATTTGACAGTCCCAATTTTTGTGGGTGTGTGGTGTCTTTGGTCTTCCGACTTCTGGTGTTCTTGCGTTTGCCTTGTCTAATATTGTAATGTTCCAAAGTACTAGGTATATTGCATTTTTTGGTTTAAATCTTTAATAAATTTATGCTCGAACAGCAGGTGTTGTGTATCTCGAAAGTCAAATTATAATATTTGCTAATTTTTGTTATTAAAAATGACAAACACCATCGCTAATAGACATAAATTATTATGTTGAGTCACCTCCTAAGCTGTCTGTAAATAAATTAAGTCCAAATTGAAGGATCTTGGTAACAAAATATGTATTGACAAGGCTTCTTACAACGTTGCTATTTGTCTAAAAGAAATACTACATCGATATCCAACAAAACGAACTGGACAAGACAGACACTTTCAAACGTACCAATTCAGACGACAAACGTTAACCATTATAAGGATACAGAAATTCTTAAAGTTTCACCTAAAGATAACATCTTACCTACCATTTACTGGGTTCCGAAGCTTCACAATATGACAATAACCAATCAGCTACCTAACAGATCTTTCAAAAAATATATTTTTCTCACTTACTATGTGACGGGTGCTGTTAACAGAGCAGGACATGCTTACCCTTCCGGAGCACCTGATGTCACTCTCAGTTTCATTGGAGTTCACACTGTGAGTTCCTTTGTTTTGAATGTTGTGATTTCTATTTCTGTGCTTTGTGTCTGTCTAACGTCATTGTTTTGTGTCTGGTGCCATTGTTTTCTGTGTTCTCGTTTTGGCCATGTCTTTGGACTTCGATTTTTGTGGATTTCCCTCCTTTGTTCCTTCGGTATTCTACTGCCGTTGTTTCACCAAAATCCCTTCAAACATTGTTTTATTTCGACATCTAGTAAGTGTTCTATTACTAATTCATCCGTCCATTTAACTAGTTCAATTACTTGTATAAACGAGTTGGTTATTAAATACTGTGAAAAAAACTGATCAAAACTCTGGTGTAAATTACTTTTGGAGTGTAAAAAATTCTATTGAAGTTTTAGATAAACTACAATCAATTCAAAGACCAGTCTCATTTATCAAAAGACCAGTCTCATTTATCGACAGTTATGATTTTTCTACATTTTAAACTACCCTTCCATATAATTTGATTAAATCCAAATTTGGACAACTTATCAAATGGTCTTTTAAATTTTCTGGTCTGCATTTCATTTGCTCTAACAAAAAGCCAGGATTCTTCTCTAACATTACCTACAATAAACATTGTTCCATGAAATGTGATGATATGATTAATGCACTCAATCTTTTGCTGGACAATATTTTTGTTCGTTTTGGAGACACTTTTTATCAACAGGTCATAAGTATTCCCATGGGTACAAATTGTGCACCTCTAATTGCAGTTCCTTTTTCTTTTCTTTTACGAACGAGGCTTTTTGAAAAAAACTTCAAAACGAAACCATACAAAACAGTGATAAACTTATTTCTATTTTCAATGACAACAGCAGGTATATTGACGATATCCTTACTATTGATAATCTCCAGTTTTTAGATTATGTAGACATTATTTACCCTCAAAAACTGAAACTGAATTAAGCTAACATTTATTCCAAATACTGCCCTTTTCTGGATCTATCATTATTGACTCTAGTAAAATAAAAACTAAAATATATGATAAACGGGATAATTTTGATTTCACTATTACTAATTTCCCTTTTCTTAACGGCGAAATTCCTCTAGCTCTGTCTTACGGGGTGCATGTTTCTCAATTGGTACGATTCGCAAGAGTTTGTTCTACTCTTGACCATTTTAATGAACGAAACCTTACTATCAAGGTCAAACTTTTACAACATGGTTACAGATTTCATAAGTTATTGAATACATTTAAGAAGTTTTATAATAAATATGAACATTTGATATCTAAATATGTCGTAACTCGTAAACAGCTTATTATTAAGGGCATTTCTAATCCTGATTTTTTACCGAAATGAAATTGATTTAAAGTCCAGAAAAGCTTGGACGTAACTTACATTCTCTACGTAATAGGGGATATCGACAAGATATTTTGCTTGAATCCGTTAAATTAGTTTTGAGACCTAATGACCTGAACATTTTGTGCACATACTGGCGTTTCACTGACACTGATACTGCCGATGTCTACTGAAATTTATAATGATTCTTTACCAGACCCTTCTGGAAGATTTGAGTTTGATTGTTCTTCCATTGTGCGACAGTGTTCTACAGGCAGACAAGGCTCCTTGAGCTAACCGGCAGTTTAGCGGCGAGAACTCCTTGACCCATCTTTAAAAATTAGGCATTGTCTTTCTCTCTCCTTTCAAGATTGTCGTCATGGAGATAGTAGTCTACCTGTATTAGGTTTTATTTGTATGTATTTTATACTATAGGGAAACGGGACAGATAAAGGGAGGTTTAGGATCCCATAAACCGGTTTAACCCTTCCACAGAAAAAATTAAAATATCATGTTAAAATAACTAAACAAGGTTTAATGTTGGGGACAGAATCTTGTGAGCTGTTAGAAGAAAACGACTGATATGAAACTGACTCCTTAGATTCTTTATTCTCATGGCTTTGAAAACTTAAGCTACTGAGCGGATGATATCCTCGAGGACGAACCGTCCACCAACAGAGATATCGGCCCATTGGAAGGAGACAACGGCAGTAGAATACCGAAGGAACAAATGGGCAGTATTTTCAAAAATCGAAGTCCAAAGACATGGCAAAAACGAGAACACAGAAGAAAACAATGACGTTAGACAGCTACAAAGCACAGAAATAAAAAAAAAACACAACATTCACAACCAAGGGACTCACAGTGTGAACTCCAATGAAACTGAGAGTGACATCAAGTGCTCCGGAAGGGTAAGCATGACCTGCTCTGTAAACAGCACACGTCACACTGTAAGAGGGTCAATCCAGGAAAACGTCAAAACCGGTATAGTCAAATCCGAGAAGACGTGAATCCAGATGAATATGTCAAATTTCTTTTGGTACACTGAAACGTCACATCTTTTCTTTCAATGATGTTATTGTGACGGCCATAAAATTTCTTGAGGGATGAAATTAATACAGGCTGAACAAATCCCTGACTAAGCAGCTTTTGGGACAGTGTTTTTGCTCTGTTAAAAAATCACTGTACATGCTCGACAGTATCGAATCAACTGTGAAATGTACACTCCATAGGCTGGAGAGGTAGGTGTGTTGCTGCTAAGACAGGGAAAGTTCACAATTGAGAAGTTAAAATCATCACGTTTGTCATATAACTTTTCAAACGTCCATCTTCGTCAATATACAACAAAAGCTGAAGTAGGTGTATCAGTTGTTTCTTTAATTTCAGCTAGAAGTGGCGCACAGTTAGAATCCCTATTGTTTGTTGGAAGACGCGACCTCCAAATTCGACAAAAATATTGTCGATCAAAAATTCTAACATTTTGATTACGTCAGTCTCAGTGTACTTCTTATTTGAATCAGTGTGGTTCACAACAAAATATG
>MJUU01004205.1:138051-194266 GCA_002080025.1 Modiolus philippinarum
TATAAAACACCGTCATTACAATATACGTAATATTCCGGAGATTTTGGAATATGACTGCTCATAAATGGGACGTTAACTATTTGAAAGCCAAATACATAATGTTTATGTTGGTGTATTAATGGTCACTAAAGCCCTGTCCACACTCCAGTTTCATCACGTAGTTATCACGCATTCATTCAAGATTTATCGTTCACATATAAAACCTTTGTGGAGTCATTTTCATCGCGTAATGAAGCCTAGTAATGAGGTGGTTTTGTCGCGATACTCCAGATTCCTACATCAATTATACTGACCGCCATAGCTGAAACACTGCTGACAGTGGCGTAAAACCCCAAACAAACCAATAAATATTACACAAATAAACAGATGGTATCAGAAGGCTTGTTTGATATTTGAACAGAAAAACATAAGTGGGTTTTGATATGTATTGTAACAGGTCAATTAGACCTTTTAAAAAATTTCTGCTTACGTAAATCTAAATAGACATCTTTTCAGTCAATGTGTCATTAAAGGTTACAAAAACCATGGTGTTTCTCTTTTCAAAAACATTAAAAACATGTAGGTTAATTTTGTGTTCGGCTATCCATATATCCCTATCTATATAGAAAATAGGGGTTCCTTGGTTTTTTCTAGGTTTAATTTGAGGCTCAAAAGAGACGAGAATCTCAACCCTTGGCATCAAAATACAGCGTAACAAAATCACTGAAATTACCGTAAATTTGATGATTATAGTAGGGTGCCCAAGAGACGATTTTTCCGATTTTGGGTTAACGGAATTACACACACCTGTATTATACATGTTTGGAAAGAGGATACGATGGCGCATCGAAATGACGATGTCGTAGAGATTGAATTTGGTCACGTTTTATTTTAGATGGGATCAAAGGTCAGCTCCTAAAATTTTGAAAATTTTGATGCATTTCAAAGTGAGTCTGATTTCACAGATAAAGCTGAAACGAAATTCGAATATTGTTGTAAATTATATTGGGGTAGTTCTTTAGTTTTACTTTTTATAATGATTTGTCTGTTGTCTCTATTCAACAAGTTTCAAAGGTGGCATGTTGTTTCATAGGCGCTTCATTTTAAATATTTGCACCTCCGTAATATGAGGGGTTCTTTCGGATATAAAGAACTGCGTATTTCTGACTTTTATAGGATTTTTCTTTAAAGGAAAGCTTGAATCAAATTTTACAACTAACCGCTAAAAAATAAACTGAGTTTAGGCGAAATAAATCGTACTTTTGTTATTGGTATAAATAAGTCAATTTTCCCCCCAAAAACACCCACTGACATAAATCTTAGTAAGACCGTTTGCACTGAAACAAAACCTTATAATATTATCTGAAATGATATTGAAAAGTGATTCTAAACGTGAAAACAAATACATGTGCTTGGAAAATCAAAACATAAGCAATGTAAAATTGTTACTAGATTCCCGCCATTTAACTAGACTTGGGCTTGTCAAGAAATTCTGACAAGAAATGATTAGAGTTATCTTTCGTTGTACACTCAAAAGAACGTGACCAATTGGCATGGTCTTCAAATCGACTAAAATTTGAAAGTTTTACGCACATTTTGGCTTTTTATTTGTTGATTGCGCTTTAACGGCGGACATTACATCCATTATTTTTGGAGCATAGGTACAATTCGTATATGTACTTTCATTAAAGTTGGAATATTTCAGAAATAAAGCATAGTTATTTCGCATTTATAATGAAAATGTCGTTAATTTAGACTAAAATTTACCCCGATATTAATACCTATAAATTACAAAAACCAGTCAAAAATAACTTGCATTCTATGATTCAAATAAATATTTCAGGTCCGGACTTTACCGTAAAAAGCTTTTTATTAACATGTAAGAGAGCACTACTATTTTCTATAACTTTAAAGATACCATATCCCAAGCTCTATTTTTAGGGTACCATTAAAAAAGGAGAAATTGGAGAAATCGTGACCACAGGAACTTTCTACGACAGCTAAATATTTGAAATTTAATAGTTGTTCTATCATTAAAAACAAAAATTAACCGTGTGTGATTCCGTTAACCCAAACTCGAAAACTAAGCGTCTTTTTGGACCTTGGGCACCCTACTATTAGGAGTAGGCAATTATTTGGTAACCTGCATGTCACCTAAATAGTCCTAAAATCTTACAATTTTGACATGCTAACTAGCAATACCACTTATTATCCTTTGTTCGTGTACATTTTAAAGTACTGTCATGCTGTCTATATTTTGGAGTTTTTTTGCGAGGTGGTCACTAGAACAAAACAGAAAAGAAAATGAGTTTTCAATGACATAACGGTACTACTCTTCAAAGTCGAATCCAAATCTTACTTTTTCTCTGACTATTTACAGCTATGACAAGGCATCTTTGTTGGTGGCATCAGCAAACAAATAACGAAGTAAAAATGAGGAAAGGTGAAATTCCTAAAGGTATTTTTTTGTGAAATAGAAACATTGTAACGGTCTGTCAAATCGTGGTGACGACCGTAAAACTTCTGTAGTGACAATTAAACTATTACAACAGTGAATGAACATAACCATTGATGTTTAAGTTTTGAGACAGTCATTTCACTATGTTGACAAAATCGCTGCATAAACAAAAGGCACCAAAATAACGAATAAGTTGTGAAATGTAGACGCTATATGCCGATGATGTGGGAATATTACTGCTAAAAAACGGGAAGTTCACTATTGGAAAGTCGAAATCATCATGCTTGTCGTAAAGCACACGTTTTGGGATTAAAAAATTAAGCAATACAATGTCCATATTTGGAAGAAGAAAAGAGATCTATATCAAAATGTTCCAAAAGGGGAATTTTGAAAACAGACTATAACTTCAAGAAGACAATATATAGCCATTAGTTCGCCTTCAAATAGTAAAATCATGTAGAATATTAAGGCTGAATATCTCAATAAGAGATAACAGAAGGTGTTTTGTAGTAGCAGTATTTTTATTTTTTTTATTTTTTTTTTTTGGGGGGGGGAGAAATCTTTAAATTAAAATATGTCATTTTTTAGGTACGGAAAATGTTTAAAGATGAATAAGTTCGCGAATGTGAACTACGATGAATGGTGCGTCAATATTCATTGTATACAGTTACATGGCACATGTGGGAACTCTGTTGTATTTTTATAGGTATTTTGAGCATACCCCTCTTTTGAGGAGAAATATCTCTCTCTATGTCAAGAAACAGACTATAATTGTGAAATTTCGATATTTCTTAACATTTTAAATGCTGAATGGTAATTTCATTAAAAAAATGATACTTAAAATCATTTAGAACAGGAAGTTTCAGCATAGATTACAATAAGCCAAATACTTTATTATGTGATTTACGTATGGGGTTCCCCTTTTCAACAAATTTTTTTCTTAAAATGTAGGTTAATTTTTTCGGCTATCCAGGAAATGAAATGAAATAAAGACTTCATATGATGGTCAGGAAAATAACGAAAAATAGATAATAATATTTCAACTGAATTTAAATCATTTAGTTTTATTATTTTCAAACACTTGGTTTTAATTATCAACCTATCGTAGACGATCTATCGGTTAATTATGAATGAAATGTTGTGTTCAAAGGCTAGATGCAATCCGAAGGTCTCTTGTAACCTATATTCTTCTTCCATGAGCAAAAATACTGCGTAAAAATATACTTTCAAAATATTGTATAGACTGGGGATGAAGAACAATATCAAAAGCGTTGTTCTATGAATTGGATTTGCTATGTATTTGTAGAGACTTTGTCTCATGTGCATTTACTACATTTCCTTTCATTGCTCATTTAAGACTTGAGTTTGTCTCTGCTGCAGTGTGGAGTCAATAAAAAAGATTCCCCGTGAGAGAGATGTATGCTTTCTATATATTGCAGTAATTGTTCCTTGTTCCTGGAAGAATTTTTCACATGAGTTTATTATCAAACTTTCAAGTTTCAGGCACTTTATTACTTTTTATAATTTCAAAATATTTTCTGATCGCCTGTTTATTGTGTCCATATCTTACTATTTTATAGTGCCAAGTTTTCTAACAATCGACTCGATGAGCTATCTGCATTTGTCTATATGTGGTATCTGTCCTTATTACACTAGTAACGTAGGGAAGACAGGGATTGTAACATGTATCTTTGAATGCATTTTCCATTGTTTAACTTTATTCCCCACTGGTGGCCACCTAAAATGACTTACCAAAATTTGAAGGGGACCACCACAGGACTAGTGTGACTTAATTTGGTTTAAAAATTAAAGCAGTTTCAGAGAAAATTAATGAATGTGTTTTCCACAGGGTCCTATGTGAAATATGTTCCCCTGTGTAGCCACCTTGGATCGCATGTGAACTTACCGGGAATATTTTTCGAAGTGGGCAAACAAAGGACACTGACGACCCATTCTGGTTTCAATAGAGAATGTAGTTTCAGAGAAGATTCCCGTAGGGTTCAATGCTATTGGTGGCCATCTTTGATAAGGAAAACTTCCAGGATGCATTTTAAACTTTTTTTGAAATTGTGGATTTTTTATGTTTGGGTTCCCGTGCTGCTGATGAGAAATTAATTTCCGAAATAGACATACAGCTAATAAAAAGTTATTGCAGTTGGAGTTCACATATGCTTTATGGTCTCATGTTTATTTACTCCATATCCTGTCGTAAAATATTTAACATTTATCTCTAATCATTTTTTTAAAATATAAGATAAAATGTATAAATCACCAAAAGAGCAATACTAAGTATCTTCTAATACGGGACTTTCGAGATAGGAACTCTCGTGTAATTGAAGGCGGAAACGATCTCCCCAATTACCAGTGGGAAGTATAATCGGAATCCAGTCCCGTTGAATATAAATATATACCACCTAAAACAAACTATTTATTAAATTGAAGTGTACTTATAATTTGTCCCGCATGACAATTATTTAACTAAATTTTATTTGACGAAAAACAATTAATCTGAAGCGCTACAAATCGATTAAAATAAATCACCCTTGGCTCAACAGTGTTCATTAATTAGTGATTCCATCCCAATGTATTGATGTATTGATTTTCTTCGCATAATACACAAAACTGTTGTCGGAATAAACACGACTCAAAATTCCCGTATTGGGTATACATACTTTTCTTCAAATTGCTTGATATGCTGAAATTTTTTGCAATTTAAACTTAACCTTTATCTCGAATTGTTTTTTTACAAATAATACAAAATGTATAAAATTACCAAAAATTTGACCAATAAAGGAAAATAACTCTTATATAGGTATGTACTTAATTGTAATGGTACTCGTCTTGATAAGTTGGACTTTTTTCCAGTTTGATTTTTACTGTGAGTCTTTTAGTGTATTTATTTTTTAGCCAATCACCACACATAGGGGGAGGATTTGGATCCAAGAAAACGAGTTTAACCCCACCGCAATTTTTGCGCCTGTCCCAAGTCAGGAATATGTTGGTCATTGGTTTGTCCTTGTATTCTTATAAAATCTTAGTTTTTTTATATTTGGGTTATTGGATGTGGTTTGTTCTTATTTACTTATTCACGTTTTACCTTTTTGGGGGGCCATATATCGATTGCTATATGGTGTGAGGTCCCTTACTGTGTTGAAGACCGTACAGTGACCCCTAAATGGTTTGTTTGGGTCGTTTTAACCTAGAGATGGGATGTTGTCTCCTTGAGGTTTACCCCATTTCCTTTCTTTTTCATATCAAGATGTTTCTTCAAAATTGTCAGGTTGGTGGATCTTGATATAGTGAACATTTTTGCAAATTAAACTTTACCTTTATCTGTAATTGTTTTTAAAATATAAGACAAAATGTAAAAAATCCCAAAAAAGTTTACCAGTGCAGGAAGTAACTACCACATGGGTATTAAGATTTTTCTTCAAAAATGCCAGGTTGGTAGATCTTGATATACTGAACATTTTTGCAATTTCAGCTTAACTTTAGTCTCCAGTCATTTTTTAAATATAAGGCAAAAGGTATAAAATCAACAAAAAATCGACCAATAAAGGCAATAACGCCTATATGGATATTCTTCAAAATTGCCAGGTTGGTAGATCTTGATATGCTGAACATTTTTGCAATAAACTTTACCTTTATCTCTTATTGTTTTTAAAATATAAGACAAAATGTATAAAATCACCTAAAATTCGACCAATTAAGGGCAACACCCATATACGAGTATTTAGATCTCTTCCAAATTTCCATGTGGGTAGATCTTAACATGCTGAACAGTTTTACAATATAAAGGTGACCTCTAGCTGTTTTAATAGATTTTTTTATTAAAAATAAAAAATATTCAAATTTTAAAAATTTTACGAAAAAAGGGCAATAACTCCAAACCAGTGAACTTTTTTTCAAAATTGCAATGCAGGTAGATCTTGTCATGCTGAATACTTTTGCTCCGTTATATTTTTGATATCTGTAACGCTTGTTGAGTTATTTAAAAAAAAAAACAACAATTAACCCTTTTGTGATATTTTTACTTTTGGCAGCCATGTTGTTTTGTCCTGGAACTCGTCGGATACAATTTGGAAACAGGACACCCTAGTATTGATCCAGGCCAAGTTTGGTTAAAATTGGCTCAGCGGTTTCAGAGCAGAAGATTTTTGAAAAAGTTTATGGACGGACGACTGACGCCAAGTGATGGCAATAGCTCATCTGAACGGGATTTAAGATTTTCCAATAAATCCTTCGAAATTTAAGTTTATGTCACTTCGGCTAGAATAATATTAAAAAGTATCAGTTATGCAAAAGCACAATTAAACAATTTAGAGCAGATGAAAAAACAAATTTTAGAACATAATAAATCAAAAGATGATTATAAAAATTGAGAAAAATTAAAGCTTGGATAAAATAATAAAAAAAATAGTGGAGAAATCAGTTGAGGACAGTGCTATAGTAAAACCCGAAATAATTTGGGACATTTTATGTGCATTAAGTTTTATCAAATTTTTAGATCTTTCTTTTAATCCCCAGTTTTTAACAAAAATCGATTTTAAAAGTACATTATTATGTAATTTTGTTATACAAGAAACATCTTTTGTAAATGGTATTCCATGCTGAACAGGAGGAAGTGATCACTCAAATATAACGGTTTTGTTATTGTACTTCTCGTTCAAAAAGAACAACCATCAATACTATAATGCAAGTAAGTAAAACTTTATCTTTTTAAAAAACATTATGAATAACTGAATGCCGAATTCTGAATAGTACTAAAATTGCACCTGAATGTGGAAATAGCAAAAATTTCCAAATGAAAACCGAGACAACAACAAAAAATCATAAACACAGAATATAAAGAAATGTAAGAATCATATACAGACAAAGAACGTAAATGTCAAACTGAAACAAACAAAACATATTACAAGCACCGCAAAAAATAAAACACTACCAGTATGAACCCTTAAAAACAGGAGTGTCATCAGATGCTCCGGAAGGGTAACAGGAGTGTCATCAGGTGCTCCGGGAGGATAACAGGAGTGTCATCAGATGCTCCGATGAGTGTCATCAGATGCTCCGAGGAGTGTCATCAGATGCTCCGGAAGGATAACAGGAGTGTCATCATATGCTACCGGAAGGATAACAGGAGTGTCATCAGATGCTCCGGAAGGATAACAGGAGTGTCATCAGATGCCCCGGAAGAATAACAGGAGTGTCATCAGATGCTCCGGAAGAATAACAGGAGTGTCATAAGATGCTCCGGAAGGATAACAGGAGTGTCATTAGATGCTCCGGAAGGATAACAGGAGTGTCATCAGATGCTCCGGAAGGATAACAGGAGTGTCATCAGATGCTCCGAGAGGATAAGTATTACCTGCTTTTCTAGTGACAATGTCACACTCTAAGTGATAAGCCCTGTGTAATTTTAAATTGGGTACGTGTCAATCTAGTAATGACTAGGGATCTGATTGAAAGACGTCCATCTTCATTTATTACAAACACATTATCATCCGTCAAATCGTGATGATTTCCATTAAACTTTTTGAGTGACAATATTAACAGTGATTGAACATAACCCTTGCTAAGTAGCTTTTGATATTGTTATTTCCCTCTGTTGACGACAGTAACCAATCAGTTGTGAAATGTAGACTCCACAACCTGAAGATATGGGTATATAACTACCCAAAAATTGGACAGTTCACAATTGGAAATTCAAAATCATCAAATTTTCTCATAAATTTTTATTTTTAGTGTCCCGACTGGTGAAGGTCCAGGTTGGATGCTGATGTTGGTGTATCAGTAATCTGATTGATTTTCAGTTCATTTGGGTGAGATGAGATGAAGATAATCCTTAAACCGATGAATTATTATCTATGTAACTCTAATCTGAAATAAAAAGATCTGTCTAGATTTTTCCCTTTCTTCTGAACAAGCCCTTGTATGAACCTAGCGTCATACGAATATAAAAAATCTGCCTGAAAAAGCGCACAATTAGTCCCCATCGGTATCCCAATTGTCTGTTGGATTTCAACAAATATATATTCAATTAAAAATATCATTTTGGCAATCACATCCTCCTCAGTATAGTTTTTGTTTGAATCATTGAATCTACAAATTGAACTAAGAACTTCCACAAATTTTTTACATAAAATACTCCGATGACCTGATCAAACATTAAAAGCATTCTGTAACAAATTTCCCCGATGATTATTACAGAAGTGTAAGGTAAAATTGCATAATACTCAAACCTGAACTGACATAAATGCCCATACAAACAACGATACATCGCTGGATCTGCCAAATGTTCTACAAAACCTATATCTATGTTAACCTCCATCTTGATAACTATCAAAGAGGGCCTTCCAAATAACTGTGATGCTTTCTTATCAAGAAGCGGTGTAAATGAAATGTGGATACTGAAAAACTCCAAAGATCGACTTGACATTTTAAACTCTAGATCATTATCACTCAAGCATTTAAACTGTCGACTTCTCCACTCTTTATACTACCATTCCTCGGCTGAAAGATATTTCTCCCGCACGAACGGGGAACGGAGATATAGGTACATTGTTGTAGGTAAAGAACAAGCACCCTTTGTGAAAAAATGACCCCGAATCGGAGAAAAATTTATACAGAAAGGGAAATGATTAGAATAATAGAGTGTCTTGTCGACAATAAATTTGTCCAGTTTGGATGATTTCGAAAGGGCACAAACTGCGTACCTCTCCTAGCAAATCTGTTTCTCCACTCTTATGAGGCTGAATTTATCTTAGGACTTCTTCAAATTAATGATAAAAACTCGCCCAATGCTTCAATTTTAGCTTCCGTTATATAGATGATATTTCGTCGCTAAAGAACCCTCATTTTGGTGATTTTCTTCATCTGATCTAGAAGAAAGAGCTGGCAATTCAGGATACTACAGACACTTCCACATCGGCCTCATTTCTTGACCTTCATCTTGAATATTGATTACAGCGATTATGCAGACTAGAAACTAAGACATATGACAAACGTGATGACTTCACTATTCCACGAGTCAACTTCCCTTTTCTTTCAAACAGTAATATTCAAACAGCATCGGTATATGGAGTTTTCACCTCTAAGTTCATTCGCCACTGGAGGGCATGTGGTCGATACAGTGACTTATTTGATAGAGCCCGGTTACTCACAAACAGGCTACTTAAAGAAGTGTATGCTACCCATACACTGGAAGTCATCACTCCAGAAGGTTTACGGTCGACATCACCATCTTGTGGACCGCTATGGGATATCTGAATCCAACATGACACAGATCTTTCCCTTTAAGAGCTTAAGTGTTGTTTCCTTTACTGGATTTGACATTACTATCGGATTTGACATGTTCAACACGGTGGGTGTTTTATAAGAAGCAGGAGAGGCTTACTCTACCGGTGCACTTTATCTGACCTATGGTTTTATTTTGTGTCCGTGTTGTTAATCTCTGTATGTGTTTTGGTCTTCATTTTTCTTGGCTGTGCCGTACTCATGTTATGTCTTTCAAATGTTGTCATTGTCCTTGTATTATTCTTTTTAGATTGACGGTTCGGTTCTCAGTAACTTTTCTATTTCTTGTTGTCAATAGGTTTATGAATTTACAGACAGTGCAGTGTAATTATTTTGACATTTTGTTCTCAAAACTTCCGTGTTAACTGTTTAATGAATGACTATATGAAAATTTATCTCAATATTAAGGAAATAAAGACCTGAATTAAGTTTTTTTAAATGGAATCAAGATGTTAACAGAATTTATGGTTTAATCAATTATCATAGGAAAACCTTGGGTAAAGCATATTTATTCACAAGATAAAGACAAATATGACAACGTTTTTTGTATGATGCAGACTGTATAACAATGGTCTAACAGTAGTGAAAGGATATTAAGACTCTCCTAAGTGTGTAATGTACACAATAAGACAGACAGACTGACTTACGAACGGATGCTGACCAATTCTATGTACCAGCGCCAAGATGCCTGAAGGTAGATCGACACTAATACACGGCGCATTAAATTTTTGCGTGTCTTGAATGCGAATTGAATGTGTATTGACTTGATGTTCATGCCGGTACGTTTTTCCCTAGGCCTATATTATCAAGTAATATAAAGGTCATTTTGGATTAACTCCCTTTTCCCGTAAATAATTATACACCGCTTTAGTGGGTGGAATACAGGGATCATGTGCCCTTCCGTCTGTTCGTTCGTTCGTTTGTCCGCCATATGGACACACACTCTGTGGCGACAACTCCTTCTAGACCACAAAGTAAAATTTCTGAACTTTTCACAGAATGTTCAGTTCACATATTTTGCTTTAATTTGATTTTTTGTTTTTTCTTGATTTTTTTATGTAGAGAATCAAATGGAAGATTGGTTGATTGATTGAATGAATATTGTTTAACGTTTACTGAGCAATATTTCATCTTTATCAAGACGAGAACAAGTTTGTTAATAAATAATTACTTTGGGGTATGGACAGGGTTATGGGACGGGAAATACTGACTGCCACTGGGAAAATAGGGTGAAATCTAAAGGGGCGGGAAATTAGCCTTGTAGCCGATCACCTACGGACCACTCAAAAAAGAGCTTACTACAAGAGTTCTTTAACGTGCAGGAAGCTTGGCATTTCTTCCAACTCGTGGACCTGAGTTTACATCCCATCCGAGAGACGGGTTGTGTATTTATTCATCCCGCACAACCACGGACTGGGTCATATTTCTGTATCCCGGGGATACCTCGGGGTCAGCCTCGTTTAGGAGGGGTCATACCCGGCAAGCCGGAGATACTAGGTCCTATTTCTATACCCCGGGGTTCCCTCGGGGATTCAAATGGAGGAGCGGAGGTATATATAAGTGTATTCTGTTCAGAGTTTTTCAGGATTTTAGTTTGTAATCTAGATGGTATGTTATGAAAGGTAATTCCTTGTAACCCGTTTAGAGTCAGTAAAATGATTCCCCGCGGGAGCGAAGTAAGACCTCTGTATATTTCAGTTATGGTGTACTTGTTCTTTGGAGAATTTTTCGTATGGATACCCTATCACACTTTTTCAAATTATGGCATTTTGTAATTACCATATATTCTTATGATTTTATTATGCCAAATTTTCTTGCATAACTTGAATGGATTAGTACCCTGTTGTTTTTATAAGTTGCGATTGTCTTAAATTAAGAACATGTATATTGTGTCGTTCTGCGCCTAGGAATGAATTCAACTACAACCAATTCTAGGTGTAGTCTTGAACTTAATTTGAGGTATGAGCAAAGCGTATTGTTGAGGGCCATATAGTGACTTGAAATGAAGAACAACAAGAGCGTTATACCATTGCTTCTTTTTACCATATATTTGCAGAGACTTGGTGTCATGGGCATTTACTCCATTTCTTTTCATTGCTTATGGAAGCATAACAAAAGTAACTATATATTATGCATCTAAGGAATTTTTTTTTGTATTTCAAACCCACTTGGTTGATGCCATTCTGCTAGTGTTTTGGTTTTGCCATTCTGCTAGTGTTTTGGTTTTGCCATTCTGCTAGTGTTTTGGTTTTGTGGTGTTCTTGTTCTTTTTTGTTCTTCTGGTTTGTATTTGTGAGATTGTCTCAATTTTAATTACAGATGGATTGCCATATACTAGTATTTTAGAATTATTTATTTTAAAATTTCCCTCTTTTCCCCCTTTTTGCTTCAATTTTCGTTTGCCATGGCACGTAACTTCAGAATCAAACATACGAACGTACGCTTTCAATCTTACTGGTAGCTGCAAGGATAGAATGTAGCGATCTCTAAGAATTTCAAATCTTGGACACTGAAGTAAACAATAAAGTTGCTGTTTCGGTATAAACTAAAAAAACAGAACAAGGAAAAGTCTTTGTAGAGACAACTAAAGTTTACCCCTTGCCTAGAGTTTTTGTAATATGGAATTTCCAAAGTAAAGCATGACTGTTTTAGAAGTCGAAGTATGGAAATGGAATTTGAAAATATAAAGTGGTGAAGATAGTTTTACATCAGTGGGTAAAATTTGAAAATATGAAATGTACATCATAATATACTTGTCAAAAAAAGTTCTCATGAACTCTCTCTGGTGCTGAATAATGTTTTCACATTAACGTATCTAACATTCCCTTAAAACATTTGTTTCTCAAAATTTTGATATTTTTATTGCAGATGATAATAATGCTGTTGAAGGTCTCTATATTACTAATAGCTGTGCTGTTTGAAAATACTGAGTCAACCAAGTGCAAATTTGATAGCAGATGTAAGTGTCATACAACAAGGTACAGTCGTGAATATAAGGCGGATTGCTCACATTCTAACATACAACGTATACCAACATTTCCCGGTAATATCACGAGCATGGATTTCAGTTTTAATGCCATTGAAAAGATTCCAGACAATATTTTTGTGAATAACTACAAGTTGGAGAAGTTATTTTTATCGCATAATAAACTAAGATCTCTAGAAAAAGATTCATTCAAAGGGTTGAATAGTTTGTTGAAGCTGACATTAAACAACAATCATGTCACAAATCCTACACGAGATTTGTTCGTACATCTTATAAAATTAGAATATTTAGATCTAAAAAACAACGACATTGAATTTTCAAAATCCGATTTTTCATTGTTGCCTTCCTTGAAACATTTACGAGTAGATTTTGTCGGAAATCCAAGTCTTCCAGCTGGTCTTCCAAATTTGTCTAGCATAGATACCTCAGGACTGTCTGGAAAATGTGAGTTGAAAACGTTAACACCAGAAACTTTCAAATCCATTCCGACAATAGAGTCAATAGACATATCCGCTTGTAAAATTAACTACATATATAAAAGGACATTTGCAAACATGAGACGTTTGTCGTATTTGGATGTATCGCTCAACACCTGCCTCCATTTTGCAGGTTTAGAAAATATAACACTTGATCTACCTTCCACAAAAATAGAGACTCTTAAGGCAAATCAACTCCATCAACCAATGTATCTAAACACAGAATTAAAAACATCACATATTAAAAATTTGAAATATACAAATCTGACAGAAATGCATTTAGATGGAAATAGGATTCAGTTAGTGGAAAAGGGAGCATTGGAAATGCTACCGAAAACAATTCGTCGTTTGTCAGCCTCCGACAATTTTTTCTCTTACGGAGATTATTTTATCGACATTTTGTTATTGCCTATAGAATTTGCAAACTTGTCCAATTTGTTTGATACTCACAGACCGGTAAAGCCTGAAACATGCCATAATAATAAGAATCCAGACTGTTCGAGTACAGTTTCTTGGAAATATGTCAAGCAGGATTATACTTTCCACGATCAAGTTAATCCTTTCAAGTTTAATATGGCATCAGTTTACAGTCAGAGTATATTTTTTCCGTTCCCTAGAAAACTAAGAAAACTCATATACAAGCGTTGCAATCTTCGTTACGAATTAATAGCAGGTACTGTATCTGAAAATTCGTTAGAATTCTTAGACGCAAGCTATAATATATTTTATTTGTGGATTGGTCCATTGATTAACTTCAACAAGTTGAAATATCTTGACTTTTCGCATAATTTTTGTTCCAACGTATCAAATGTGTTTTTCAAGAGCACACCAAATTTACAAATATTACATATTCAGAATAATTTATTAGGTTTTGTGCTATCTGAAGATGTCGATGGGCAAATTATGAAACATATTCCAAATCTAAGAGAGATAAATCTATCTGACAATAAAATTACTACTTTGCCTTTTCAGTTTTTCAAATTACAAAAAAAATTAAGAAAGATGTATATAAATAATAACATGCTTGACGATATCCGCTTTCAAATAAGTCATATGAGTCTACTTTCATATCTAGACCTTTCAAACAATCGATTTTCGTCTTTGGACAATGCAGCACGAAATCAGATTGAAAGTATACTACTGCGGAATCATCGATTGACAATTGATTTAAGTGGTAATCCTTTACAGTGTACCTGTGACACAAAACGGTTTATACAATGGATGACCACTACCAACGCAAAATTTAGGAAGTTATCAAATTACAACTGCAAGCTTTCAAATAAAAAACAGCAGACACTAAGTAATCCACAAAGAGTGCTGGAAATATTGCAAAAAGAGTGCTCATCGTATTTAAGCTTGATAATCGGCACAACAGCATGCATCATTTTGTTCATTACTATTCTTATAACGGGTCTAGTCTACCGTAATAGATGGAAGTTACGATACATATACTATATGACAAAGAACAAGTATCAAAGAAGGACAAGAGATCCCGAAAGGGCACTACTCACTTATAGATACGACGCATTCATATCCTACGAAGATAATGACAGAAGTTTTGTTCATGAAAAATTAATGAAGAAACTAGAAAAAGAATCGGGACTGAAATTGTGCATCCATAAGAGAGATTTCCTCCCGGGAAACGACATTGCTGACAATATTACGGCAGCTATTCACGACAGTAGTAAAACGGTCGTTATACTATCAAACGCATATCTAGATTCCTACTGGTGTATGTTTGAATACAACATGGCCAGGTTGGAGAGTATTTATTCCCGAAATAAGGAAAACATTCTATTTTTGGTGTTTCTAGAGCAAGTATCACCAAAAAACTTACCATTAATCATATTGGAATTAGTAGAGTCTAAGTCCTTTATTGAATATCCAAACGATGAGTATGGGGATACTGTATTCTGGGAAAAACTAAAGGAGGTTTTGGTGCAGTAACTTATCACACTTAAAAGGGCTGTACATACAAATTGTCTTTTTATTTTTGTACATTATCTATCATATCGATTTAAAAAGTAAAAGTATCATATCGATTTAAAAAGTAAAAGTATCATATCGATTTAAAAAGTAAAAAGTAACAAGTTGTGCAAACATGTGCAAAAGTATTTTATTGCACGTCTGCCAACCGGTGTTGTTCAGATTTAAGGATTTATAAAACAAATCTATACTGTACGAAAATCGGAATTTAACTTATCCCTTCATTGCTCATTTAAGAATTCCGACGTCTGTTGCTTTCTGGAAATGCAACGAAAATTGAACTTGGTATTTAAAATATTTTCGATGTGCCGATGTGATTCATTTAATAAAAGGCTTATGTTTCATTATATTGTACCAGCTTATAAATAATTGTATGGTTGTGAAATTTTAACTTGGTCAGCAATATCAGCAATGTTTCAGCTATATCTCAATACGAGAACAGATTTGTCAATACGAAATTAATTTTAGAACAGGGAGCGGAATTTTAAATGCTTCTTGTAACCGGTACCTTCAGACTACGGAACTGAATTACCTTGTATTTTAATGTGTTATAGGTGTAATGTTTTATTTGTCAAACATACACATTTTAAAACTCTAATACCAAATTTTAGATGTAGGAAATTGCGTACGCCTTTCCTGTAGTCCGACTGTAAAATCTTGGAAATTATTGGTTTGATGATCGATTAATCTTGTTTTATAGTCCCACTTTGAAGATGGTTTATTATACATTATAAAGCTTAGATTATTAAGGTAGGAATGCTACACTTAAGATTATATGAGAGGTACTTTTTGAGTATAAGCTTGATCCTTGAAAAATACATGATACGTGATTAACATGCTTTTAATGTGAAAACCAAAAACCATCTGATCGTGATACGTGCGAGAGGATGAAGTACTATACCTCATGACCATCGCCTTCTTCCATTACTCCCGTCACCCCTACCGCCCCAACTACCACCCAGTCATAGCCTACCACTATTACCACCGAACTAAGCACACGATCACAGTCACAACTGGTTAGCATCTCATTAGTCGTGTTTGAATCTCGGTAACAAACGAACATTAACACGCGTGAGTAGCATCATAAAACGAGAATAAATATCATTGATGAGGGGAAGGGGCTTTTAATCATGTTGTAATAACTTAATTGTGCCCTTTGAGCAATAAAATATGTTTGACAAATAATTGAACACAACAGTACTGTTACCCTCTCCTCAATAAAAAGAAGCATTTCCCCACGATCACCAATCTTACCACAACCAACCAACAGCAGCAGACCCACCGCTTTTACCTGCCACTCAGCAGCAGCAATATAGTGAAATGAGATTAGAAGCATAATTGTGAGTAACTCAAATCGGGCACATAAGCATAAACTCGAGCAAAGTGTCTTACAACAGCCTATATTCTACAAAATCTAGTGTATAAAGATGATTAGCCTCCCTTTATATTATTGCAGATGTAAAACAACGGATCATCTCCTCTTCATCAATGACGAAATCAATAAAAGCTAAATAAAGCCAGGAAAAACCCAATAGTGTAAAGAGTAATCTTCACTTCGAAACAGCATTTTCGATAAGAATACGGACGTATAAGAAGACACTCTATGGACAAGCCACCGAGGGCTTCCGATTTGGAAATTCCTACCTCTGGAATTCAACGTTCAATTGCAAAATTTTCAGCCTTGCAGAAACTCTCAGAACAGACCTAAAACGCCCTGCGAGATCATCCAATATGCCACCTCGTCATTTAACTTCGGCATTTTGTTTTTTGCTGATATGACTGCCAAAGGATAATGAATTCCCGCTTCTGTTCGCGCATGCATGGAAAAGTTCAGACTTACCTCTTGAAGTTTCTGATGATACGTTTTTGTAGGGTTCACACTGCTAGCTCTTTAATTCTATTGCGTTTTTTGTTCATTCTTTTTTTAACTTGCTCTGTTATTAGACCCCTGCTAAGTCATGTTTTGAACTATGACATCTTTTCAATCAAAATAACCGACACGGGCATCAAGCAAGCTTACTCCAGGCTGCACATGCCTTACCATTCTCACTTCCCTGTCGCATAACTTTCGGTGGTTTCCAGTTAGCATCACTTTCTGTATTGTCATTCCCTACTTGACCTCATTCAACCTCCACAACTCCGCGCCGAATTTTCCCAATATACTACGACAGATGGGGTAGCGCAATCCGAGTTTTCGATCGAATCAAGCCCGACAACGATGGAATCAAAACTGCATGCAAAGTGAGGGGCATTACACTAAAAGTACAAAAATACTCTGACCGTCAATTCAACTTCTATGTGGTTGAGGACATGGTGATAAACATGCAGATGCGATTTTAAGACCACAAGAAATAAGAATCACACGAAACAAAATGAAACTCCTGTCCGTGTATTAAGATAAAGACTATACATGTAGAATTGTATAATCAACAGAAATAATCAAATTAGGATTCCTTGTATTCTGGATTTATAATTTTTTGGTTGTTGCTTCGGTATTTATTTGGAATCTTATATACGAACCAAGAAAATTAATTTATTATACAGAGTTTATGAACATAGGGTTCAGGTAAGAAAATTAAATGAAACGCAAAGGGCTGAAAGATGGAGAATGATAAACAGTTGCATTAAATCTTACAAGAATCTCCCTCATGCACGCTCTACCCCTTAGCTAATTTTGACCCCATCCACTCGCCTATACTCCATCCCTCCTTTTATGACTATACACAATCGAGACACATTCTAGTAGGATTAAAAATGGACTAGAATTAGGGCAATTGATAACCATATAAGGAAATAGCTCATCTACATAATATGTTGGTTTTATGGGATAAACTGGCCTATGGTGACCCGTTTCACTTCTTTGAAGTAACAAGTTAGACGTGAGATGTTAGACGTTTTAGTGTTAAGTTGGAAATAAGGAGTAAGAAGTAAGAAATAAGAATTAAGAAGTTAGAAGTTGGACGCAAAATGTTAGAAATTATAAGTTAGAAGTCAGACATAAGAAGTATTAGGTTAGAAATAAGAAGTAAAAAGTTAGGAGTCCGAGTTGAGAAGTTAGAAGTTAGACGCAAAATGTAAGAATTTTGAAGTTAGAAGTAAGAAGTTAGAAGTAAAAATTGTGAAGTAGGGTGTTATAGCATTTTTTTCTTGAATCAATTAGGTTTTCCTTCTTAATAAGGGGTTCTGTAGGGGGCCTCCTATTCACAAAATGACGCTCATAAAGCTGTTAAACCAAGTATTACATTGGCTTTTAATGAATAGAAATATATGTAATTGCGTATCATGCCTATGTTTAGGAGAAATTTGACGAATCCAACTGTTAAAAAATGAAATTTCCACGGATCACGCTTAGGCCCTAAAGCATCTCCGAAATAATCTTAAGTAAAATTCCTACCTTAATTATCCAATCTTGACAATAAAAGCTTAACAATTTTCAAAGGAGGCTAGCCTACTGGGATGGAAACTAAACTTTAATGTAAACTTTCTCATTTTTTGGGACTCAATTTAGCAGGACATGCTTACCATTCCGGAGCACCTGATGTCACTGTTTTTTTCTGTTGTTGTTTTTTTTTTTTTTGTTTTTTTTTTAGAGTTCAAACTGTTAGTGCTTTAGTTTTTTGTGTTGAATATGTAGTGTTTGCGTGTTTTGTGGGCAACTAGTGTCTAAGTCTTCCTTCCTCTGGTGTTCTTGCTTTTGCCTTGTCTCTGGACTTTGATTTATATAATCTTGTGCTTTGTTCGTTCGGTATTATACTGCCATTGTTCCACTTGACGTAGGTAAGAAAATATGTTACTTTGTTTAATTCGTCTATTTAAGTTTCTAAAGTGTATTATTCTTGAAGAATAAAATATTCTGGTTAAGAAAAATGAATCACATACGTCAGTAAACTTGAGCACAGAACCAAAAATTGACCAGTTATAAAACCACATAGGCGAAAGGTAGAATGAAGAGACTTACAAAGCCTGTATAACCCTAAAAGACCAGATCAAATGTATCAAGTAAAAATTACAAATACCAAAAGTACTGTTAATTTAGTTTCTGCATATGGTCATTTCGAAAACTTGTGTCTCTTCAGTGCAGATAAAATCAAAACTTGGAAATATTTTATCCGAAATATGTAAAGCTGATAAATTTATATTTACTTTATTCAAATAAATGCACAATTATGCCCCGAACAAAAAGAACAAATTAGTTATTAGGGACCGACCATTTAACTTAAAGGGGGGGGGGGGCTATGGTTTTTTTCTAAAAAAAATATTTTGGATCTGATTATATGTGAAAAAAATATTTTGGCTGCCAAAATGATGAAAAAAAATTTTGTGAATGAGGCTTTCTGCCTAAAAAAATAATATTAATTTTGAAAAAAAATATTTTGTTGATACACGTGAAAAAAATAAAAAATTTCTGTCCAGAAAAAAAAAAAAAAAAAAAAAAAAAAAAAAAAAACATAACCCCCCTTTTCAGGTTAAAAGGTCGATCCCTTATTACCAATAAAATCTAAATAGAAAAGACGAAATCGGCCTAGGACAGAGCTTCCTATGATTATTGGTAAACGTCTCCACCAAAGATTTCAATTGTTTAAATCAAAATCGGATCTCTCACTTGCTCCCCCTTTTCTGATATGTCGCAGTGTGGACCGCTACATATCAGAACGGGGGGAGCAATTGGAAATCTGATTATAATCAGATTGGTTCATCGATGTACTTCATCTGGTAAGTAAACTTTCTTTGGTAATACTTATCAATTCTGTAATTTACAAATTAATCAAGTAAGAATGCGAAAGCGGGGGACAGCCATATTGATAGACAAACAGACACCTGTTCATCATTAAGCATCCAATTAAAACTTTGGAAGTCAAAAGCTTCAGGTTTGTAGTAAATACGTTTTCTTCTCACATTTTCGTTTATTTTATTCATTTATACCATTCATTATAAACTTATAGTTCTTCTCAATAAAAACTAGTGTATTTTGTCTGTTCATCAAACAATCAGAGTTCAATAGAATTACCCTACTGTATGTAACAGAATATAAGTTCAACCATAAGATTTGATCCAAAGGAAAAATATTACATTAAATTTTCTCCACTAGTCCAACTTTAAATGTTATGTAATATTTGTTCCAAAAGGAAGTAATGTTATGCCAATGTTTATAATATTTGTTCCAATGAAAATTTTGTTAGGTGGAACAAATATATGTTTACTTTGCATACCAATTCATTCAGGTAATACAAAATTAACTAATTTCATTCTGCCTTTATAATTTGTTATTCAATAAAACGCGGATTCCTATTAAATACATGAATGTTATCAGAGACAGAATGCCATATTATAACATTATATAGACACGAGTATCGTATTAGCATAATTGTCGAAGCTGAATTCCGGAGAAGTTTTTCATGCAATATTTATTTACTGAAGAACGACACAAAGATAAATTCATTCGGTATGTGGTGTTTGCATCAGTCAAGTACCGCTTAGTTTGTGAAGTTTTTATATTATATGTTTTGTTAATTCGTTATTTTTTCTTAACCTTTCATTAATTGATGTACAAAATGCAATGATGGGTGTATTGTAGATGGGTTTCACAATGTTATGGAATGCTTAACAAGTAAAAACTTAACAAGAAGACCAAATAGAAAAAAAGAAGGGAAACGGGGAATGTGTCAAAGAGACAACGACCCAAAGGGGAGTAATAACAACTCAAAGCCACCATAAGACCTCCAATGAACGGTGAGGAAACCCCACACCCAACTGCAGGTCGGAGTCGGCCCCTGGATAAAGAGTAATCAAGTTCAGCGAAATAAACACCATCCTAGACTCCTATAGACATAAAGTGAACCAACTAGAAAACAGACAACACACACAAAATGTATTAAATTTCAGTTAGGTTATGTGCACCACCGATAAAATAAAGTTTGAAAAACTGCGCATGTTTATTAGGATTATTAACACAGAAGTTGCTCTCTAGGCTTTTAAGTAGTATTCCTTGGATTCATTTGTTTAAATTGTATATAAAATGTATTTGTTATGTAAGTGCATGCATGGACACTGTGTATTTCTCTATGCTACTGTATTATTTGGTGTAAGAGAATAAAGATATTTGTCTTGTCTTGTCTTGTATTGTCTTGTCTTGATAATTTTTAGTTGTCTCTACATTTCAGTACGTTTTAATTTTAGCATTTTGTTGTTACCAAAACATTATTTGTCTCTTTCTTGACGTATTCCAATTGTATCAATTGTGGAAAGATCTTCACATGAATTTTTTTTCTGGTCATTCTGATTAATTGAAAAGGTTTAACAAATATTCATTTTGTTTGAATACCACAGTTACATACAGTAGGAAACACTTCTAAATATTTTTGTGCATTTCTGAACTCGGATAGGACAAAAAAAAATGTTTGTGATGATTGTCATTTTTATGTTAAAGTTTTGTCATTAATGTTGAACGATGTGGCTAAAATGTATGTAATTATTTACAAATTCATGCTTTGGAATGTGTTGCTCTGATTCTCCACACCTGATTAACATTTGATAAACAAATGAAAACTAATGTATTTGTTAAGACCAAAGTCCTGACTGGGATAAACAGCTTTTTTGGCTTCGTAACTAATTAATTGTTTGAATGAAGGAAAAGTATGAACAAAGTGATCTTCGTTGATTGGTAAAGGTTCTAACAGATATTTCGGTAGTAATTTAGAGCAGGATTTTGTTTACTTTTACAGCTTAGTCCCGAAAAAAATGATCCAGTAAATATTATAAAATGAATTAACTACGGATAAGCAACCATGTACCTTAATAAAGATCAAATATAAAGATTCAAGGATATTTTGATGCACCCTATCTACATATCCTGTAATTGTTATTTGATATATACGCATGCACTTTCTAACTTTAAAAACAAGTCTTTATGTGTGTTTGTCTGATTGTAGAGTAGGTGAGAACCGAACTGCCAATCCAAAACGAATAATTCAAGGACAATGGCAACATCGGAAACAACAAAGAAACAGAGACACAACATGAGTATGGCACAGAAAAGAAAAATGAAGACACACACTCACACAAAGATGAATAACACGGACCCAATAAAAACCATGGGTGATATCAGGTGGACCGGTAGAGTAAGCTTCTTATAAGACACTCCCCGTTTTGAACATGTCAAATCCGGTAGTAAGTTCAAATCAGGAAGAGGAAATTAAAGGGAAAGATCTGTTGTCATCTGGAAAACAGATATACCATAACGGCCAACAAGATGGTGATAACGACCGTAAAACTTTGACACAAAGTTTTGAGTAACATACCCTTGTTTAAGTAGCCTATTTTGAGCAACCAGGCTCTATCAAGGAAGTTACTTTATAGATCACCTTTGGAGGAAACTGTTAAGTTTTTTTTCTTTTTTTTAATTTATTCTTTACATATAGAAATAGATATTTCAAAAAAATTAATGGAGTCGAAGGTCTAGTCGGGTGTCGGGCTACTTATGAGTCTTCATTATCAATGTCCATTTATTTCGATAAACGGACAAACAAATACCGGAGCACCAAGCCAAAAAGAAAATTTTATTACATTTTAAATTTCTTCTCATCTCCAGCTCTCCAGAGTGGTGTTTAAGCAGACACAGGAAAAACAACTTTAATTTTAAGCATTATTCAGATTGTTGATTTATTTTTTTTTTGAAATTCTGGATTTCTCTGTTTGGGTTTTAGTGCTGCTGATGCAGAATTTATTTCTGAAATTACCACACAGCTAATTAATATTAATTGCAGTTGGAGGTAACATATATGTTATGGTCTCATGGTCATTTACTCCACATCCTTTTACAAAATATCTAAAAGACGCGTTTGTGGTTGTGGTATCAAGCATCGAAATTAGTACTGTGTTGACTGATATATGGGCAGGACATTTATATTTCAACCACTTGTTTTCGCAGCTCCAAATTAAGCGTTTGTCATAAAATTTCGACTTATAATTCTATTTTTATTATATTTAGTGTATTTTTTTTTCAGTTATGGTGATCATTTGTCCTCAGCATACCAATTAAATTAGAAATATAAGTTAAATTTATACTTATTTGTCACAGAGAACAGCAGGACTCTAGTAGATTATTTAATACTAGTAAACAGTCTTATCCGTATTATAACAATGGCCTTTTTGTTTTGTAATTAAATTTTTGACCGACTCTTCATCAAACTATATATAGTTGTATTTGCTTAAACATAACATCTTTTGGAATCATAAAAATTCTTAACTCAATCAAATTATGAACTTGCACGGTCGTAAACTAAATAATGATTGTGTTGCAAGTAATTGATATATTTTTATTATTTTTCATTTTTCCCATTATTGTTTACCAAAGACTTACTTACACAATGACGGAAAACCGCGAGTGTCACAAATCGATTAACGAAAATGTGTATTTACACCAAAATGCGTACATGCAAATGCATTTGGACAAAGACATGTAAAAGATAACATGTCCCTAATTGCTACAACTATGTCCCCTAAATAGTTGACCAATTAAGTTTTATATCCACAATACACTTAATTCATTAATAGGTACATAGTTCCTAAGGCCATTTATAAAAAAAAATGTAAAACTGTCGACTTGTCCCGCGAGTTTCATCAAACCTCAGTTTACATTGCTTCTATTAGTAACAGGACCTATATTTATACATCTATTAATGTCAGATATATTTTCAGGTAAGAAGTGTAATTAATTGTTGTTTATTTTTCATTTTTTCTTTGATTTTCAAAAATCCACTTGAGTAAGTTTTAGGCAAATTCAAATAAACAGACGCATTTGTCTTTTGAGTTGTGCTAAAAAAGCATTATTATAAAGCAAATGCAGAGCATAAACGAAAACCAAAAAACTATCAAAAATTAATGTCGGAGCAGACCTTTATTTAGAGTTTTATATAATTAGTTTAAACGTATTTATTTTGCATAAATATTGAAAATAGGATTAGACACAAGTTAAACAAACTTATGGAGTCTTCTCCTATATAACATAAATTACACTATTAATACATATCATTTCAAAGCATGCATCTATAGTACATATTTCACATATAGAATTATAAAGGAATCAAACTAAATTTACTAAAAATGTTTGTGATGTGTGTGGATTACTGTCCGCGTCATATATTTATATGACGAAATATATTTTAACTATGTAATAAGGAATTTTCTTGTTCTTTTTATGTATTCAAACACATGTTTAAAAACATTTACATTTTGTTCGTCAGTTAATTCCAACGAGCCTTTTATCAAAAGATCCAGATCCACATAAATATCTCCAGGTAACCAGCTGAGATTATCATACAATATGGTCCTTTGAATTTGATATCGCATGCATATAAAAAAGAAATGATATGAATCCTCACAACTGGCTCCACAGCTACAAGATGAATCTGTTATAATATTGAATTTAGACAAGTCATGATTGAGAAATGTTGATGAGCATCTAAACTGAGTAAGAATTATATTTAGTTTTCGAGGTTCGTAAGAGTAATATCTTGGAACATTGCATCCATCAGACATTTTTTTCAAAAAACTTTTAAATTGTGACAATGTATTTGCATTACGAATAGTCTGATCTAATTTATTCCACTCCCTAATAGTGGAACGAATATATGAACTTGAAGTTAAGGATAATCTACAGAAGGGAATCATAATATCTTCCCCATTTCTTAACGGATATACTGAGGTAGATTGTATTTTGGGTGGTATTAAGTTACAAAGATAAGACGGAGCATTATTATTTTGAATATTGTAAAACAGTTGCAATTTTCGTCGTTTGCGTCTGCTTATTAGAGTTTCCCACCCTAGTTCTTCATAAATGACATCTGACTTAGTAAATATAGGTAGCCCAGTTATTATTCTCGCGGCTTCTAGCTGTAGCTGTTCGAGTCTGGCTGCATTACAGATACCACAGTTATCCCAGACCTCACAGGCATATTCAAATAAAGGTCTAATGTAAACCAAATACATTTATATATATATATATATATATATAATTGATTTGCTCAGTAGCTTTCAGTCAGTTAAAACATTTTGAAATTTTGTTTAATAGGGACAGAATCACTCAAAAGTCGTTTTGTGAAATACCCATATTGAGATAAACGAGGAAATCAATCAAATATTTTTGTTTGAAATGATGCCCGTTGTGTTGACAAAACTTAACATAACAATATCTTACATCTCCAGATGCTTTTAAATTAGAATTATAAACCCTGTTCATATAGGAAAGGAAAGATACACTGAAATAAGTGGAAATTAGGGATTGACCCTTGATAGGACGCGGGTTTAGCGTTTCCATTTTTCTGGACTGAAAAAAAGAAAGGGAATTCGAGATTCAAAGATTGTTTTCTTGAGATGCCGAAATCAAACCCCCTCCTACCCAGCATAATAAAAAAAAATCTCGGTATAAACTATAATTAAAAAAATGAAAATACATGTATTCAAAATATAAATTATTATTTTTTTAGGAAAAAGCAGTTTTCATTCCATTTACTTGCCATTTAGTAGATAGTCATGTTCTTAATTCTTAAAATCGAAAATAAAGGGTTTTTGGACATCAAGGTGAAAGGGGGAGTTTCATGCAAAAAGTAGGGAAATGAATTGTTAAGAAATATGCATTAGGAATTGTTTTCCTAATTATACATCCGACAATATCTGTATATTAGGTTCAGGGGGTGGAGGTTGCGGGAATTAGAATCCTCCTTTTCTGGAGAACTAATAGAAATACAATTCACAACAATTAATTCTATTCATCGGTTCACAACAATATATGTTTATTTCAAAAGCAATACAGCTTATAGAATTCACAAAGACACATTTACAGATATGTTGACAATGCCTTATGATACGTTAGATATATATAAATGTAAACATAACTATACATTTATTCAATATATTGACAAATATATAGAACAAGTAACTTAATAAGATACAAGTTGGAGTATGTGAAAGATACTCTTAATAAGTATCCTGATATGTATGTCATTTGGCTTCACGACAAACTTCAATTGTTTAGATGAACAAAAGGCATCTACTTTTAAACACAAATAACGCACCTAGTTTTATGTAAATAAGTGATTTTCGCAATAATTCAAAAGTCACAAAAGAATGTAAAAATAACTTAAATTTCACAAAAACTTGGACCTTCTACTTTTACAAAGGTCGTTCCCAATTAGACGTGTAGTTTTATATACTTAAAAAACAAAATGGATATGCAATAGGATGGGGTGGAGGGAATATTTCGGGGTGTAAGTGTACATCTATTAGCAGGTTAATTACTTGCACCTACTAGTTTTGCATACCACAGTTAACAATAATGGCAATATTTGAAACCAGACATAAAAAACCTGAATGTTAATAAAGTTAATGCTCCTGTTCCCGTAAAAATATGACTCTCCTTATATATGACCAAACGTTAAACAGAAGTATTTGGTTTTCATTACAGCCTTTAAAGAGTATTTCTAGGACCATGTGAGCTATGTTTTAAGACAGACTAAAAACTTAACATAAAACAGTTTTGAAAACTTCTAAAAACAATTGTTTTAAGCCATGCCGCTTGCTCGTCCATCAACTTCAAAAATAAACGTCTTTTCAAGACCAGTTCATGCTCTTTCCCTTTGACGCAAATGCACAACCATTTTATGTGTTTTGGTAATACCAAATATATTGTCAAGTATGGTAGCACCGACGGAAATGTATATTTCATACAAGGAAGAAGAGTACTGATATGATGAATTGAAGTCATAACTGTAAAAAGACAAAGGTTAACATTTCACAATATGATAAAAGTAAATGTCAAAAAGAAAATAAAATCAACATCCATAGTATAATATGAATTAATCAAATATACACCTTACAAAGACTTGTCTTGATTTTAGTTGGCGAATACACGTTTCATTATTTTTAAATTCATATAAAAATTAGATATAAATATTGTTACACATTATTGTTATTATTATTTTTTTTTTTCATGAACTACATTTTTGATTCAGATAGTTTTATTCGATTCTTCTGTCTTTTTCCGGTTTTCTTTGTTCTAACTTGTGTCTTAACGACCTATTCAGCCTTAANGTATGAGCAAAGCTCATTGTTGAAGGCCTCATGGTGACTTCAAGATGAAGAACAGCAATAAAAGCGTTGTTCCTTTGCTTGTTTTTTACCATGTATTTGTAGAGACTTTGTCTCATGTGCATTTACTCCATATCCTTTTATTCACCATTTAATATTGTTGTATTTTTATATCAAATATAATTACATTTCATGCAATTCCGTCAATTTGATAGGTGAATACTGATCACGTGGCATATCAATGTGAAGTTGCAATTCCCATGAAACTCATTTGACCACGTGTTCACGTGGCGGATAAATTTGTAAAAATAGAAACCCAATGTACATGATGTACTTTCCTGTAAATAAATTGTGTTTCGGTTAAAATGTAATTATAAGAATTGAAAACAATATTTTGGAGTTTTTGGGCGCACATTTTCAACATTACAGCTTTTGGGCGCACAGTTTTTGGGCGCACATTTTCAACATGAAGCGCTGCCGCGCTTCAGTAAAAATGTGCTTCGTTCAACACTTTCATACCCCAATGAAACTTCAAAATAATGCATTCAATTCTTAAATATTGTTTGACATTTTTTTCTGGCCAACTATTACAACCCAATTCTCGTCACTCTTGTCACACCTGGCTCAGCGATGTTGTCCTTGTTATCACTTTAAAATTCAGTTTTTTTCATCGTTATATTTTTATTTCAGAAACATAACAATGGACCAACTTATATATTTAGTAATGATCATGGGCCTCACTGGTTCATGCAGTGCCTTTTTCGGAGGACAGGGTGGTACAGGTGGTGCCGGTGGTGGAACCGGAGGCGGTGGTGGGGGAGGAGGTAATATCATTAATAACTAAGGAATGATAAATGTGTATACTTCTGTTAACTAGTATATATAAATTGATAGAGTGTGGATTGCTAATGAGTATTTGAAGTTAAAGCCTTTCATTATACAGAAAAATTAAGTGTAAACATCGACAGTGGACAGTGGAATAATGCAGGAACAAACGAAAATATGTTTATAACAAATTTAAAGTCCTGAGATATGACAAAACGAAAAACACAGAAAACGAAGGATAAAAGACACTAGACAAAAACAAGAGTTACATTTACAGTTAAAAATCAGTAAATGTAAAATGTACAGAAACAACATAGATCAACATACTGAAATGTCAGTACTGGTACAGACCACCAACAGAATAATACCGTCAATATACAAGTGTAGTACATGATCATTAAACAGAAGTATATAAACCATACTACATGTAATAATACATTTTTGACATATATTGACCGTTGTGTGACATTGTCAAACAGTGAAAAGTACATAGTTGTACCACATGTATCTCCGTAACAGTTTGATCTCTGACTATGTATGTAGTAATAATTTAAAACACTATATAAAGAAGCGCTTTATGCTATTTATATTGGCAAAATTTTATGTACCGCTTTTAAAAAGCTGTAACAAACCATTATCTCATGATCTAAGGTGACATTTCTTTGTATAAACTGTAATTTCTGTTTTTCAGTTTTAGTCGTAAAAGATAAAAAAAAAAGAGAAAATTCATGTAGAATAACATCCTGTAAGATGGCAATTTTTTGGTTTTTCTGCCAAGAATCTGACTGAACATTTTTAAATAGACGATTAAGCTGGAATATAAAATATAGAAGTTGCAACAAATTTAGCTTTATATGTAGATGACTATTTCGTCAACTAATGTTTCTTCGGATCGATAAAAACATAATATTTGGTAAAAAGCTCATAAAAAAACAAGCTAGGTGTTTCTGATACAGGATAAAATATGACGGAATATGTGAAACGAAGATATCCCATTTTTAACAGGATTATATATATACACACAGTAAAACAATTACAAAATTAAACTGCTAAGCCACAAGTTGTGACATTTATTTTTTTCTTGAAAATAAAATCTAGTTAGAAATGATGCATAAAATTAGAATGCAGTGAAATCTTTTGGGTTGAGTAAACATTTTGAAACAAAGAACCTTCCAAAATCATTCCCCGATATCTCCGTTCACCCTCATCTGGTTTATTAGGCTAGTATGTATCTTCAAGTATTGACAAAATATTAGTACAAAGAAAAATAAGTTGAAATAGTATTAGGATGTACTGCTGTCGCACAGTGGATATAAAGAAGCATAGCGATTAGTTGTGCAAGCACTTGATCATATTTTTTTCTTCTTTTTCCCTTTTTTTGAATGATAAGAGAAATAGAGAAAACATGTGATGTCTAGTTAAAAATAATTGGTATTTTGTAAATTCCTAATATTCGTTAGTATTTTTTAGGTTAAAGGTAAAAAAAAATACAGAAATTTAGGTATTCATCATTTTCTCATTTACAGGGGGATTATTTGATTCATTCTTGCAAGCATTTTCTGCACCTACATCCTCACCGTTTTTAGATCCGTTTTCAAACAATTATGGAATGGGTAATTCCTTCATGAATCCCTTGATGATGGCGGATATTGATTACGCTGACCGGATATCCGCTATGGCAGACGCACGAGCTAGTAGACGGGAAGCAATGCAAGGACACATGGAGGCAAAACAAGGTCATCAAAGAAGACAGTCAGTAGGACTGCGGGCGAGATCTGATGTCAGGAATCAAATGAATGGTCTCAATTCTAAAAATTATAATCAAGGTACAGGGGTTTCAGCAATGCTTGCACAAGGAAGGCCAGAACCAAGATCTATAGACGCCTTTCCCAACCGACAACCGATGCAGAGATCTTTATCAGGACAGCAGTCGGTACAAAGGTCATCAGTTGGACAAGACCTAAAACAAACCGATTTAACAAATGCACTTGAGAAACCATCATGGAAAAATCCTGACCCTAAACCCAAGGCAGCTGAAGCAACGAGAAAAGCGTTCTTACCACATCAAGAGAGAAACAGACTGAGACTCTCCCAAGTTTTGAAATCTTCAACAGGCTCACAAATGAAAGACATTGCGGGTCAAGCAATAACAAACGAGTTAAGTAATCCAAACTCCAAATTTGCTGGCACAATCCAACAACAAAAACGACGACCCCGCCGGTTACGCGATAGTATTCCTCCGAGAAGAAGGTCGCGAAGACCAATGGACCCAGATTTAATGTCGGATATGATGGACATGGCTGCTGATATGGGTTTAGCTAGCATGTTTATGCCACGTAATTCACGACGTAGACATGGTAGATGTGATCCTAATTCAATGCAAGCAATGATGGAATTTATGATGACGGGAAGAATGTGTGGATCTAGTTCGTCTGTACTCCCGTTAGCTTTGAGTCTGCTGGGATAAGGAGTATTATGATAGAGGTGTGGCATTATTTATAAATGAACATTGAAAGTTGTTTACTGAATCAAAGACTTGATTTGAAAACAAAAACATATCAACATTCTTTTAGACATGTATACGTCTTATTTAAGCCATGTGCAAGGAATTTATAGGGTCGAGGCATATTCAATAAAGTGCATAAAATGCACAATTCATTTATATATCTTTTTAATCAGACAGAAATATTGATTGTGATGTAAAAGAGTGTAGTGGGAGACTCAAAATTCTTAGTTGATAGAATGTAAATGCATTAGTTGAAATGTTTATTTCTATTAGGTTGTTACATACAGTATTCCTGTCCGGTATATAATAATTTATTACATGTAAGTAAATGGAAAAAACAATCTTTTATATATAATGCAAAATTATTTAGTTACCTTTTGTACGTTATAAATCGCCAAAGCAATGGTTCTATAGACTCATGACCCTTATGAATGATTTAAAACTAACAGTATATACCATCATTTGGGGAAACAGATGGAAAAATACCATGCTAACTTATATATATCAGAGCAGTTAAATAATGTTGTCTTTTGTATCAGACATAGACGTGAAAGAAAGTGTGATTCCTTTTTTCCAAATTATCCATTAAAAAATTTCGGATGGGAAGATTTAAAGAATATTTTTTATGTACATGTAAATCTGATCCTGTATTTAATCTTATTTAAACGAGCAATGCCTAGTACCCATTTTAAAATCTAACCCTTGCTATTTTGATGAGAAATGCATGGATTCAGCTACATAGTTAACAAAATTTAGACAAAATGCAATGATTTTAAATTCCCGTAAGTTTATATCTGTTTAGAGGGATTAGCATTTCTAGTGAAGAATATGAACAAGACAGGTGTAAACTCATTATCTCTCGGTTTTAAATATATTCGAAGATGACAGCATTAAAAAACATCGCTAAGACAACAACAAAACCATTGGGCACCAGACTTTTTTCTACCCCAACTGTTTAAACTTGACCTTATAGGTTCAAAATAATTTCCGTGTATAGGAGAGTTGACCTTTGCTTCTTCTTTTCAAACCCAAGATTATACGGATGTCAAGAAGACGATCAAAGGTAAAGGTTGAGCAATTCAGACCACCGGTCTGTGTTTTCGAATAATATTATATAGGGATAAATGTGGAAGGTGGAAAATTTAGATGTGAGTTCACAGGGCTATGAATATATGTAACATTTTATTCACGACAGGTACATGTGTACCTGCAAAACAAAATACCCTTTGTATACGACCACTTTTTCATTAGCTGCTTTAAATATTATCATAAGCTTTTAATTTGTATTCATAATTCATGTTCGTCATTTCATTTTAAATTGTACGCATTTTCTATCTTAACTTGTTACTAGCTTTTTTCAAACAAACATTTGATTTTCAGTATTATACAGTTTAATGGCTACTACTTTTATACGATATAAAATATGACATTGTGTAACATTTGTTTACATGTTTTATATGTTATTTTCTGTAATAATAAAACATTTAACATCCATCAAGATAATGTATTCATTTTACTGTCGTTTGAACTATCTCCTTCCATTTTTAATGGTTAACGTCCAGGAAGCAGTATCCGATGCAATAACGATCAATTTGCATGCGCAAACAACATGACACCCTATTGTGATAGACTGAAATTCACCAAATTAATCATTATTAATTGATTATTTCAGGATAGCTAATATTAATTAGTATTTAAATTTATTTCTGAGTTCATCCATCTCTTCTTTATATTACTCCTTCTCATACTCTTTGGTATGTCAGTTCTTTCATTCTTCGTTTCTAATTCTCATTGGTAAACAAGTAATATGTCATGGTATCTTATTTCTGATTGGATAGTCACTTCCCGCACAAAGACATTCTTTTGAAATTCTTTGTTTGTCAGGTATTGTAGGGTATTTTGTCTATGTTCAATAAAACATCACAGAACCCTTCATCAGTGTCAGTGTGTTCAATATATGACCAAGATGACCCTATAATACTAAATGTATGTCAATAAATGAACAGTAAAAGGATATGGAGTAAATGTATACATGAGACAAAGTCTCTACAAATACTTGGTAAATCAGGAAATGAAACAACGCTTTTATTGTTGTTCTTCATCATCATGGCACCATGAGAACTTCAATAATGAGGTACTCATACAACAAAGTAAGCCCAAACGACCACATTCACCGGTTTGAGCGGAGTGCGTTGATACATGTCGAAAAATCCAAAATCCATGGCTTATTCAGCCATTGATGCGGGATCATCAATAAACATAAAACTAACTGGCGACGCGCCATCACAATCCTGTCGTCCGTTGCCCAACAAAAGCGGCAAAAGCACTAGTGTCCAAAGCTAGTGGACAGATACATGTACAAAATATTGACAGACATGGTTTGCAATCAAGTCGATTGCAAAAAAAAAAAAAGCACTGGCATTATAAAAAAAAAGTGAGATGTCAACACTATAAATAGGTCAGAATAGCATATGGAGACCACAAAAATTATGCAATGCCAAAATTTGTACGTATGATAATTTATTGATATGATTTTTTTTGCAAGTAAACCAGTACACCACGACTGAAACAAATAGAAGAACATACATATCTGCCACGGAAAATATGTTTACGTTCTACACAATACAAGAGACAAACTCCAGTCTTAAATAATCAATGAAAGGATATTGAGTAAATGTGCATGAGACAAAGTCATCAAACTCCACTCTTAAATTAACAATGAAAGGATATTGAGTAAATGTGCATGAGACAAAGTCTCTACGATGCAAGAGACAAACTCCACTCTCAAATTAACAATGAAAGAATATTAAGTAAATGCACATGAGGCAAATTCTCTGCAAAAACATGGTAGAACCAAGCAACGCAACGACGCTTTTATTGTTCATCATCATGAGGTCTCTACGAGTACTTCAAGAATGAGATTGATACCTGCATAACAAGTCCAGACCTTAGAAAGTGACAATGTCAAACTACTTTTCTATAGACAAACGATACACAATTCTGAAATGAGCGATAGGACCTATAGATATCTAAATCGTAGATGTTTGGTTCTTGTACGAAATTTATGTAAGTATATATATTAATTTTGGATGTGAATGACTGTCGAGAAGGGTGTTATAATTGTAATGAATCTCATAATAAATTATATTCAACATACAAAGAGAGACTTTATTTATCACGTTGTCATTCTTTATGAAAATTATCACACCGACTCTCTGACTGGCTCTTCTCATAGTGCCTTATTTTTTGTGGTTTTTGTTTTATGTACTGTTTGTTTCGTCTTCGTTTTTTACGTTCTCTGTCTGTATGTAATCCTTAAATTGGTATGCACTCTGGATGTACGATTTTCGCTCTTGCTTCGGTATTCATTTGGATATTTACTCATACTATTGGTCGTTTACGGCTTTGGTGTCAAGTTCTATTCATTTTATTCAAAAGTTCAATTTATTCATTGAAGATTGCAAAATTTATCATATTAACCTTTCCGGTGAACATGATGATACCGGTACCAAGGTCAGCTTTCCGATTTCCTATTATTGTTGACGTATGTCTTTTGTATTTCCTATCTTTTTTCCTTATACTGTTCCCTTTCGGGTGTGGCCTTTAATTATAATTTTCGGCCATTGTAGGTGCTTCCTGTTATCAATGTAATAAATATAAAATTGAGAATTTTATATTTATGTTGTCCTCGTTGCTTTTGCTTCTTTTGTTTTTATTTTTCAGTATCTCAGTATCGTCATTTTATTTATTAGGTATGAGCACACTTACAACGATACCATATTATTATATATAAAAGTAAATCGCCGACCCCTAGCGGTTTGAGAGGTACCTTCATATCCATACAATGGAAAGGAGGATAATAGTTTGAAAATCTACATATCCAGTATAAAAATCCAATTCCATGTATATTTTTCTTGGTCATCTGAAACAATCAAGCACATAGCTCTGATAAATTCTGTTTGGGCTATTTCGACCAGTCTGTGTCATCTTGCAATGCATATCTGCTTAAATCATTTGAATAACCTCATGGGATGTGATTTATGTTTGTTTTTAAACTTCGAAGAACATAGTGATAATATTGTGAAAAGTTTTATCTTGATTGAAATATTTATATTGTAAAATTGGATCTTCGATCTTTCAGTTGGATATGTCCTTTTTCTGGCCCGGTTTTCGCGACCAGAAAATTCCTTTTTCAAAAGCAAAATTTACGATTTACTCCTCAGATAAAAAAATACAAAAGGGTTAATTCCCAAATCTGTATTCAAACAAAACAAAGATGCCAAAAATGGTAGAAAATACTTGCAGGTGGTCTAAAATACATGAAAACGGTCGAAAACTGCAGATTGATCAATCATTAATTAATATTCCTCAAACCTTACAAAGTTGAAATAATTTAAGTATGCAAGTCAAAGATATTATATGTGAATGTGGGATAACAATATACACTTCTATTATATGCTGCACCCACCCATGACGTCATACCTACAAAAATACGTTATTTGGTCGAAAACTGCCGTCGTTGCTCATCACCGAAGTTTCAAATAAAATCACTTTTCCCGAGGGTATTCACAAGTACAGTAGTCCAGTACTTCGTTGCTGGCCCGAAAACCGATTTTTGGAAACCTGCAATATATCTAAATTACAAAATTTTGTTTAAAACTAAGGAGTATCTCCCTCATACAAATCACTGTTTTTAGCTGAGTTTGGCTTTTTATTTAGATCATTTTGATTATTTTTCTCCATCAGCCTTTTTACACCTTTCGATTTCTGGATTTCCTATGCATTGATATTATCTGCACTGATGAGACATAAGTTGTCGAAATGGCCATATGCAGAAAGTAAATTTACAGTAACTTCGGTATTGTGTCTGAAAAGTTTTATGTTTACTAATACTAACATTAATTGTCCAATCAATATTGGAATAACAGGATTTGATACATTTCTTAAAAAGGTATTTATCTAACTTTAGCTAATGTATTTTCACTGAACATAAAATCAAAACAACATATATATTTATAGTAACAAGTTTTTACTGCTAAACGATTCAAATAAGTTTATATCTTTATAAAATACAGAAAAAGGATAGTGACAATACACCCTTAAATGAATACAAATACAAAACGAAAGCAGGTTGAATCAATGATTCAAAAATCCAAAAACCACTCCAATTCATAAATGGAAACAACACATGATCCAACATGACAAAGAAAAAATAAACTAGAGCTGTCGGCAAAGCCAGACTAATACCCCCGCAACTGCATTTGAGTACCAAGGCATGTCCTTTTGAAATTTGACCTTCAGCCACATGGTAATTGGAATGTAAATCTAATAGTAATAAAGCCTGTCAGGACTGAAATTACAGGTTTTATTCAAATCAGTTCATATCTGGTACTTCATTTAAAGGGTAATACATTAAATAACATACAATTCGGTGGATACAAAGCTGATTTAACCAAGCTTTTGGCACAAAATGAGCAAGGATTTACTATCATCAAGGTCAAAGGTTTGATAATCCTGTGTGCTACGGTACAAAAGTTCTGCTCCAGACACGAAATGCACATGGTTTTACTATCATAAAGGTCAAAGTCAAGGTCACAGTGACCTAAATTTGGTACGCGACAAATGGTCTTCCCATGATGCATCCACACACCAAGTTTGATAATCCTGGGTGTTACGGTACAAAAGTTCTACTCCGGACACGGTTTTACTATCATAAAGGTCAAAGGTCAAAGTCAAGGTCACAGTGATCTAAATTTGGTATGCGACACATGGTCTTCCCGTGATGCATCCACACACCAAGTTTGATAATCCTAGGTGCTACGGTACAAAAGTTCTGCTCCGGACACGAAATGCACATGGCTTTACCATCAAAAAGGACAAAGAAAGTCAAGGTCACAGTGACCTAAATTTGGTACGCGACACATCGTCTTCCCATGATGCATCCACACACCAAGTTTGATAATCCTAGATGCTACGGTACAAAAGTTGTGCTCCGGACACGAAATGCACATGGTTTTACTATCATAAAGGTCAAAGGTCAAAGTCCAGGTCTCAGTGACCTAAATTTGGTACGCGACACATCGTCTTCCCATGATGCATCCACACATCAAGTTTGATAATCCTGGGTGCTACGGTACAAAAGTTCTGCTCCGGACACGAAAGGGGACGGACGGACAGACGGACAGACATGGTGATTCCTATATAACCCCCAAACTTCGTTTGCGGGGGTATAATAATCAAAAATCCGGAACGCCACAAAACAAAACCTCTACAAGTGTAAACAAATATTGATGCATACATTCACAAAACTATCCCATAGCATAAATATTAAAAAAAAACATATATTATGCTTTATATTGAGGTATTTGTTTGCCATTTCATAGTCATATTCGTGGTCAAAGCAACTTATTAAATTTCACCAGCTGAACGATATTTTCCAATTACCTAAATCTCGCTAACACTGTATACATGAAATTTCCCGGAAGATTTATTCCAGTATTTCGCGTGTAGTGATGAAGTATAGAAATTAAACTTCCACAAAAATGGGTAATGAAGAAGCTCAACCGACAAGCTCGCGATTACAAGACTGTCCGAAACAAAATTTATTTAAAAAAAAAAAAAAAAAATACATGACGCGCAAATTCCCCGGTTTATAGTACCAAAAAGTGATCTGTATATAACAATAACAATTGGTTAACACTAATTACAAAGTTAAAAAACTACATTGTTAATGTTTGCTTACGTAGACAATTTGCAATTGATTGCAATACATAGCTCTTTCTGGCCTTCAAAAACTGACACTTCTGGAGAAATTCCATCCTACTAACAACATTAAAGAATGTGACCATCACAGCAGAAGCTACTTGTGAAACATAAGCTTAATCAGAACTTCTATGGAATGAGTGTCAATCATATTTTCTTTATGTTTTTTTATTGAACAGATTTTTGTACCACGTTTTGCCTAGATTTGTAGTTACCATTACAGATTCTGACTTTATCATTGACTTTATCATTGAGATGTTTGAACTTGTCTTTGTACTAGTAATACGAAGATTTGACATAAATATTTACTTTCTGGACATCAAAATGTAGAAAAAATAACAAATTAACTGCATAAGAAGCATAGATTTTTGAAAAATTAAAAAAAAAACTTTCTTGTACTTTTATTTTAAACAAATATTATTAAATAAATAAATGTTCCAACACACCAAAAAGAAACGGCTACCAATAAAAATTGTGCTGATGGTAATTTTGGCAATGTACATTTCAATCATGACGAACAAAGCAAGTAAATATAAACGAAAAAAAATTATAAAAATCAAATAACACAACGAGATTGAAAAGAAGTATGAAAAATTGTATAAAAAGAGATTTCTGAACAAAGAAAATTTTGTTTTTGTATTAAAATTGTATATTGCAATACAAAATGCATAACAACCATAACAGCAATGACAGTTTACAATAAATATTTGCCATACTTAGAAGCTAAATGCCCATCTTTTATATGAATAGATACATTAATTTGTTTTTAACCGGAAGTTTCTATATTCATATATTGCTTCGTGGGAATCTGTTGAATCTATTGACTGTTTATTCGATTTTGCGTCGACAGACACCAGTTTGTTTGAATGTTTATTCGATTTTTGTGAACAAATACCGGTTTGTTTGAATGCCTTTTCCATTTTTGTCGACCAAAACCAGTTTGTTAGAATATTTATTCGATTCTTATCGACCCACACCAGCTTCTTGAATGTTTATTCGATTCTTGTCGTCCGACATAGTTTGCAATTTTCTGTCACGAACTCCAGACATTTTTGTTTATGCACATATGCCGTATCTTCACGTTTACTGGTAAACAATAATGACCCTTTGTTTATTTTCTCTTGAAGTTGATGGTATTTATCAAAGTCATCATTCTCCAGTGACAGGTCTCTTAATCGTCTTATTTCAACTTGCAATTCATTGTAGGCGTTGTCCCATTCATCGTCCTCCCGGAGAAGTAACGTATGGAACAACACTGTCATTGTCTGTTCACCACGTGGTGTGTTTCGGGAGTAATTATCTCGTTCCGCCATTATTGTATTGTAAACTGTATTTGCCGAAGGCCAGTCTTTTGCTGTTGTATGGCAATGGAAACGTAGGAATCGAATTTCGTTAAGAAACCAATGTGTTGGAGTACATGCTTGGCAAATATTCAACGCTTCATCACATGTCTTCACAGCTAATTCAACTTTACCTCTGAAATAAAAAAAGATCATTCATTATATAATGAAATATAAATTTTGTTCACAAACCCCGAGCAGTTATTGAATGCATATACATTCATGTAAAAAAAACATTCATACTACTTTCATACAAATTCTACGAATGTTGCAAAACTTCAAAATATGACTGATTTTTGAGAATTTCGGAAAATTCTATGTACATCTTTACTAGTTCTTGAGATCATTTAAAAATTTTCGGTTTCGGAAAGACCACTATTTTTCGGCTGCCGATGACATTCATTTCACACACTTGTGCCTCTAACAGCACAAAAGTCTTTACAGGGAATACCGAAGGAACAAAGGAGTGAAATTTACAAAAATCGAAGCCCAAAGACACGGCCAAAACGAGAACACATAAAATAATGACGTTAGACACAGAAAACAATGACGTTAGGCACAGAAAACAATGACGTTAAACAGATACAAAGCACAGAAACAGAAATTACAGAGGGAAGACAGATAGACTTAAAAATTGAGTTACAGACTTATCAGTTAATTTTAAACAGATCGCTCGTGAGGGCACTATAGAAATACAGAAAAACAACCTTGTCAATACAAGCCTTACAGCCGTAAAATGAAAAAGAAGGATCTCCCTCAAAAGAAAATTCATGTCGTAGAATGGATAATCAAAGGTCTTAGATTTTGCTTAATAAGTTGTACTTACTTAGCTAGATAAATTTCAGCTTTCTGACGCAAAGTTAGTCCAGTAAAATAATCCTTCCAACCACACAGTTTTCTGATGTCTAATGCTTCTTCTAACAGTTTCATTGCATAGCCTACAAATATGTAAAAGTAATGATACAAATCTGTATAGAGAGGTTTCCTTTATATTTTTATCAATTTAATGAAAAAAATGGTCTTTTTTATCGGCTTCCAAATGCATAAGCTAAAAATATGACACAAAATTATTTGATTGTTTCAAAATCATAATAACAGTACTTTTTTCAATATCATTATTTATACTTTACAATATAAAGAAATAACTGGTTACTGATTTCGCTTTGCGTCGCTACGAAATGGAATTTTCAACTATCAAAAGATACAAATTAAATTTCAAAATTATCAATTTCCGTAACTTGACAGCAATATTCCACTTTCTCCTGCTTACGGAATGTAAGTTCACAGTTGATTTATCGGGAGTAAGCATCAATTATACCGACTTTTTCATGCAATCATGATACCAAATTTTTTCACCCCTAAATGAAGCGAAAATGGAGATAACTTTGCCTACTGAAAAAGATAGATATCAGTCCCTTATGAATAAATTTGAAATTCAGTCCGAACTATTACTCATGGTTTATGCTTTACTTAGTTCTGGACAAACGTTTCTTTACACTGTCTACGACCTTTCAATATCAATTGATGTTTAGTTGCTACCGGTATCTACTGCATTTCTTTTTAAATACCAGTACCAAGTAGTAAGGACCAATGCGGTTGACACTTTTCATGTGGTTGTGCACCGTATCTGTCCTTTGGCCCATGAATTTCTGCTCTTGACAATTTTTTTGATATTTTTGTTATTACTCATACATTCTTATAATGTTTAGTTGCTACCGGTATCTACTGCCTTTCTTTTAAAATACCAGTACCATTTCAAGACCAATGCGGTTGACACTTTTCAGGTGGTTGTGCACCGTCGTTTTCCTTTGGCCCTTGAATTTCTGCTCTTGACAATTTTTGTCTGATAATTTTGTTATTACTCATACATTCTTATGATGTACTATTGCATTCTACAGATCTTTTGAACTTAGTCTTTTATATCCTGTTTATAGATTTCCTACACTGTAAGATGAAGGCGCATCCACAATTATTTCGGAATGTCAACATTATAAGATAAGGTTTATCAGAGGCAAACATAGTCACTAAAGAGTCAGTTGAATGATTAAAAGAATAACCACAGTGCATTACTGTGCTCAATCAATTACGAAATGGAATAGTATTAGAGGATTTGAGTATCTAGAGTGAGTTTCTTTTCAATAGATGTGATGGAAATACCGTTTTTTGTTTGTTTAAAATAGTACGTAATGACTTACCGTAATTTCCACGTTTCATAGACTGATTTGCGATATTGTTTAAAGGAGGAACAAGCATTTCAGGAGCAAACTTCTCATATTTTCGCCTCTCTGCTAAAGAGGACTTATACCATTGTAGAGCTTTGTTTTCATCTCGTCCAGCTGGAACAATATCAAACGTCTCAATTATAAGGGATATTGTTTTGTTCGTTTATATAACTTTCTATTAGAATAGACAATCTTTATCCGAGTTTTTTTTCAATAAGGCCTTAAGTTAAATTTTTCTAGATCAACAGTTGCATTGCAAAATAAATCAATATTCGTATTCCACAAGTCTGGAGTATAATTCAACTTTTGATATAAATATCAAATAAAAAGAGATTTTGAAATGAAATTTGAAATAATTAAATGTTCCAAATATAAGTAATAAAGATTATTTGCGGGAAACTGGACTCGATTCGATTATTCATTAATTTAGCACTCCTACTATTTATGCACAATCAAAATTGAAATAATGTAAAAACATGTTAAAAGTTTTCATAATACGTTAGTATGATCAATTATTCAAAATCATGAAAAGAAAGTGGGGGTCAATGGGCAAATTCCTTGAATGCAAATGGATACATGCATAGAATTCTCGAAAAAAAAATTGCATGAGATTCAAAAAGTCAGGTTGATATTACTACCTTTAATTTGGTTTGAGAGTCTCATGTTATATATCCTTGGTGAATAAAAATAATGCACATAACACTGGACAAAATTGGAAAGAATATAAGGAAAAAAGACGTAAAAGTCTGTGTTTATTTTTTTGTCATGTTCTATTTACAAATATTTTTTATTCGAATTATATCATATCATACAGGTAGCATGTTCTATTGCTATTTGGGAATAAGCTGTACAAAACTTTGAAAATTTGACGCTCAATGGAATAAACCTTCCTTATTTCGTCTCATGAATGTTATGAGTACTTGTGGATATGAATATGCTTCAATCATTAAAGTAAGAATTAAGTGTAGACAACTTTTTCATATGATATTTGTCAACTTAAAATCTAGAGGCATCAGATATCTCTTTAAATGTACTTCTAGTGACATATGATATATGTCGGTTTTTAAAGTCTAGATAATACTAAAAATAGATACATCCTTATTTCCCATTGGTACAAGATTTGTTTGTCATCACACCAATACGAACTTCAATGTTTAGCGGAACAGAGATAACATTTTTAGATTATAACATTTGTTATGCTTTATTGTCCTTTTCTGTTACATCTCAATGCAAATTGCTTTGTTTGTATATTTCTGCTTGTTGATTTTCTCCTTCGGTCTTTCTTGCTTCGGTATGGTTTGCCGATGTATTATATGAAAGTGATGTTTCTCTGCAGTATTACGTATTATAATTATTTAAATGAAATATTCATGTTATTATTATATTGATTGATTGTTTGGGTATTTTCATATCTGTTATCTCACAAGGTAAGTCTATTGATATAATGTGCATTTCTCAATATATATTTTCAATATAAAATGTATGCTTAATTTTCGTATTGATAATGTATTTGATGTTACATTCAAAGAGGCGTTTTATCATCAGCAAGAGTTGGTTTACCATAGGTTGTGTAGGATCTGCTCACAAATTTGTTGCTATACTTTACGAGAGGGGATTGCTTCAGGGCTCATAGAATAAAACAATGCTAAATTTCTCGGTCACACCTATGATCTTTCTATCAATAAAGCATTTTTTTTCTCTAATTTAATCCCATCAATTTATTTATAAGAGGTAAAAGAAACAACAGAAACTACTAGATCTACATTTTGTTTTATTTTGGGGCTTACTTTTCGAATTTGACAAAAACTGTCTTCTCAGAACCAAAAGTCACTGCCTCAGATTATCAAATTATTTTCCGAGCAGTTGTAGCAATATCCCTTGCTTTGCATACGGGACGTATGCTTAAAAGTTGATTCGTTGGGTAGCACCAATATCCGGACTTTTTAATTAGGCATAGTTACTTCCGTCACCGCTCTATCAATTAGGATTTCAAAATAATTCCGCCTCAAATGATCAGTATAAAGCTATTTAACAGATATCAGAGGTTTGTAGAACAACTGGACGTTTCAGTCCGAACTGTTATTCAATATTATTCTTTGACTTCGAATTGAGATTAACAATTATTTTCATAGTCAACGACCTTTTCAATAATAATTGATGTTGAGGTACTACCGGATGTTCATGGTCAACATATTTTGCATGTTATGATACGGAAAAAGACGGAGACGTTTTTATAATTGACCAAATGTCAAAAATCAACGGTGACAATGGAATTTATCAAAATTCAACTTGATTGTAATTTGGTCATTGTCCTCATTCGGTCAAAGTCGTTTGTTCGATAATACGCCCTCGACCTTAAAATAACTAAATACCGAAGTTACTGTGAATTTATTTTCTGCATATGCGCATTTCGACAACTTATGTCTCTTCAGTCCTTCAATGGTCAGACATTACGTGGTAAGCTTCAGAATTAGGGAAAGACCTACAATAAACAATGAACGAATAACATTTAAATAATGATAGATTTTGTTCGATATATTTTTAAGAAAATTATTTCAACTTACATCTTTCACATATCAGACCAAATGTATTGGAGATTACAGCTACTGCTTCGTGGTACGGTACCTCTTTCTGTGCAATGTCGTGAGCAATATTCAATATATCTTCGGCTTTTTCATAGTTTTCTATTTAAATTACAAAAATCATAAATTCATAATATTCAAACAAAAAAAATAAATATGTAAAAGAGCTTTTTAATTTAATTAAACTTTTTGCCATATCAGTTTTATAATTTTTTTCTGTTGACATAGATACTCATGTACTCTAATGTGCTTTTTCAAATACAGGTCTCTACGTCAAGGATTCAAAGTGGTTCAATGAATAGTCCCTCACATATATACAGGCAAGGCAAAAATGGACAAATACTTTTTTGTATGAGCTGAAAATATCTAGAATTATTTCTGTCACAATAATTCCATACATTTTATATAAGGATTTTTTTTCTGTGTTATTCATTCTTGTAAACAAACTGCTGGAACATTTAGTTGTATTTTAGTGATAAACACCTTCATAATGTACAAAATGTATGCCAACGCACAATTCCTTAGACAATTCTCATTCAACTCAAAGTCGATTTTTTTATTTCCCTAAACGAAATTGTCTATTTCAATGTGATCTTTAACCATTTGATGTAGTTTTTAACGAATAATCAGATGACAGTTTTGCATGATCCTTAGCTTTGCCTACATATTTTAAATCAATTACTGGGCAACCTGACTCCACGAAATGCATTCAATTAAACTTGTACGCTTGTGATTTCCTATCTTTTCAATTGTGTGCGTTCGTTTATTATTTTTGGAGAAATACATCAGTGTCTTAAGCAGTTTTTACTTTGTCAGCCAATAAATTCTTTGTATCAAACAAGATTTACCACAAAATAATTCACCCAGTGCTTGCTGTACCAGAAATTCAATAACACGTCTGTATACTCGTTTCTGATTATATTCAGGAACTTTCATATCAAGTGCTTTCTGAATATACCTGCAATATAATGTGGAAGTCTCTTTTTTTAAACAATTTGTCTTACAACAATACATCTAGGCAGTTACGCTCTGCATTAAAAATAAAAGAATATAAAGTATGCACAAATCAATCATTATTTGTAATTTTTACTGATATATAACGACTTTTGAAACAGTATAATAATATTAAAAGAATTAAAATATTAGGTGACTTTCAAGAATTCGAAGATTGCATTAACTATTTAGGGACAAAATTCCACCATATCATATCTTGATACGATTGACAATTATTTTAGCACAACGAATATCTTGTAAAGTAAGCGAGAAAAGAATCGTCAGTCAAAAAAAAGCAATAATCCAGGGACAACAGCAACATTGGAAACATCAAGAAACAAGGACACATCAAGAATACAGGACAGGAAAGAAAAATGAAGACATATATATACAGATGAATAATACAGACCCAATAAAAACCATGGGTGAGATCAGGTGCACCATTAAATAAAATTAAGTACAATTAGATTTCCGCAAATGGTGTATGATTAGAGTTATCAGGACAGAAGTTTATATGAGATGATTTTCTATGATCGGTTACTCAAAAGGGATGTCAAACATCACATGAAAACTTTTTCTGCAACCGTTTTCAGGATACAGTTTTATGCATTCAAATAACTTAAGGACGTTCGCTCCTGATGTTTTGGGATTTCTGCCATATTTTCGAAATTCTCTGGTTTTATCCATTTAAAAGCATTGTAATTTTTTGCCCATGGACCCCTAATGTTTTCCCATTATTTAATTAAATACATCTTTATGAAAATTCAATTAAAGAGTCATTAACTTTTATTTATTCTGTCACATTCATTCATAGCCAAACCATCCTATGAAAAATCCGAGGAGTTCAGGTTCCCACAACATTTTCAATCACTCATATCTCAAAAACGAGATCATCATTCATTTTTTTTCACTTAAATTATTTCTTTTCTTATTTTCTAACAAAAAAATCACATTTTTTGAAATTCTATTTATTTTCATATGCAGTAGCGAACCCCCTTAACAATATACAATTAATGCATTCGACTATTCTAACTGCAAAACTTAGAATAGCATTCCGGATACTTACATTATTGATCTTTTATTGTTATATAAACTTTTTCCAATGATTTATTAAAAAGCAATATCTAAATACTGAGTATACCAATATTGAACAACCTCAACAAAATGATTGAAACGCACTTATCATAAAAACTTTGCTTTGTCTTGAAATTACAAAAAACAGGATAACAGCAAACACCTACAATGGGCAGGAACTACAATCACATGCCACAATTTACAAGCAAACTGCACCAGAAAAACAATAATGAAAACAAGAGACAAACATAAATAACGATAGGAACTCGGTATAGCCGGACTTAGTACCGGCACCAGCAAAAGCCAGCGGTAGGGCTAAACCGGTTTATGGGTACCCAAACCTCCCCTTTCTCTATCCTGTTTCCCTATACTATCATAGACATGCGAATAATACCCAATACAGGTAGACTACTAACTCAATGACTACTATGTTGGAACAGAAAAAGCATATGAAGTATGGAAGAATAAAATACACTTACTGATAAAAGAGGAACGACAGTTAAGTGTAAAATAGTAAAAAAGATTGTCGGGACATTAATATATATTGCTATTCTCATGTGACTTTAATATTGTTTCCTGTAATAAAAGCACCCATGTCAAACTAAATTGAAGTACTTCCCCTGTAACAAACCATAGTTAGGTCATTGTAGAACTTCCTTAGTTTTTATTATATCATTTTATTGAATGCACTTATATGGCAAAAGGTGTGAACCGGAAATTATCTAAAACATTTCACTGCAAACAATTACTTTAAAATAAAATAAAAAAATTCAAATATGTGTAGGATGTCATCAATATGGGCGTTCTTTAATAAACTTACGCTAGACCATCGCGGTATTTTCCCTGTCGAATGGAAAATCTACCCATAAATCCTAGTAATGTCATGTGATGATAGTCATGATTGCCACGTGCTGACATTGTAGAATATGCTTCCTTAAATAGCTGACTTACTTCCTCTCTGTTTGTGTCAACTGTAACGAATATTGTGACCAGTTAACTTACAAATTGATTCTACATAATTTAAATGCACGAGGGGGGGATGAGAATGGTCTTATATCTCACAACGCGAGACAACATTTTGTGCTTAGAATTCATCATTGGAATGTAATGTGTAGACAATGTCCATGAATGTTATACAATCACAACAGAATGATTACCACTTAGACAACCTTCTGATCAAAATATAATCTTTATAAGAAACTCAAAGCAAAAACAAATTTGTATTGGAATTTATCAACTGGTTGGAATGAAAAAGGACGCAACGTATGGCTAAGGAGATTCCTTACACATGGTTTACAGTATTTCTGTCAGATGTTTTCAGTCCGATAGTTTAAAGTGTTATACTCTTTGCCCATACATCACGGTTTTTTTTTATTATTTTATTTCATACTCCTTTATGAGCGTTCTGATAGAATTTGATCGAATCCTATTATATTGCCACATTTAATTTTACTAATGAAAAATCAAGACGAGTTCACTTTTATCTCGAAAATGAGATCATTAACATACCCATGTTTAGTTTGAATAAGTTTTTTAACAAAAAGTTTAATTTATCTGAAATCTTATCTGTTTTTAAATTGAGAGGCGAACCTCCTGGGACATGAATAGAAAAAAGAAGGGAAACGGAGAATGTGTCAAAGAGACAACGACCCAAAGGGGAGTTATAACAACTCAAAGCCACCATAAAACCTGCTTCGTGAAGCTACTGTCTAAACATTTTTTTTATACACGTGAAATAACGTTTTTCACAAAAACCCCAAGCAATACCTTTCAACAAGAAAAGCAATAAATTTGACCTATAGATGTTACAGTATATATTTGAGCTATTTGACACTTTGAACCTCCATGTACAATTACTAGTATTCACCAATGCATATAAGGTTTCAAAGATAACTTAGAAACCTACCGTACCATGCTATCATGGATAATATTAGAATTATTTTGTCAGAAATATAAACAACGCTTTTATTCCCACTGTTTTGAAATTGCTTGTAGTGCCCAATGGAAATCAAACGTATAAATATGAACTGTTCAACATTAATCTACACACCTTTAAGCTGAGTCATGGCCTGAGCTAGGAACATCTTCAAAATGGCTATTTCGTTTGGTTCCCCAAACTGTTCAGCCGACTGAAGCAAATGATTGTAAAAATCCTTGACTCTTTCTACTGGAAAACACTTTATAAATAACTCCTCTGCTTCGCTGACAGCCTGCAAATGATATTAATAATTTGAAATAACTCCTCTTAAAATATAGTCAGAACTAAGAACAATTACACTTACAATAAGCTGAATTCAAAATAAAACTGCAGTCGAAATTGTTCCACCAAAAAATAATTTCTGCGAATTTTTGATATACTTTGTTAAAAAGCCATATATTATTTTTAAAATAAAAAATTTCGGGTACAGTTTATATGACCTAAATAAGTAAATCTACTCCTATTTCTATTTTGTTTTCTAAGTATTTCTTTCATTCGGCTTGATTGAAGTTCGTTGAGTGTTTCTAAGATGTATTGAACTCAAAATCATTCAATACGTCAAAAATGTACAAGAAAATAGGATAAGGTAGAATAGAACTGCATTCATAACAACTTGGATCTGAGTGGGCATCCTTTGCCAAGTTAAGACGTCCGTTGTAACCCTGTAATCATGACGACAAGGTGTAAACTTCTCATAAAAAGCAGTCTTCACTGGAACTCTTTCAATATACATCCACAATTGCACGTAAAACATGGATTCTATCTGAGTAACATGCATAGACATTTTACAGGGGTAATTCAAGATGTATTTGTTTTGTAATAAATAAACCTTCTATTTATTTCAATATTTTCTCATAAACATATATTCTATATATTCCCTAAGTTTCAAAAAGATACATTCAACAAACTTGAAAATTTCATCGAAACAATAGTGTAACACTATATTTCTCTAACATTTCTCTTTGTCGTATCTTTTACCAATTTTATTTGCAACAACTTATGCGTACAGAATCACACATGGTTGAAACACAGATTTAATGATAACTTTCGGAAATATAAACTTTTTTTTCTTACAAACCTTTTGAATATATAATAGCAATGTTTCCATTATACGTATATTTAAATGCAAAGACAAACACAAAACATTTAAGAATGACTTTTGTGTTGTAATGAAACAAAAAAAAAGCCGACATTATAACAAACGGAAATAAAATTTTCAATTTATGAGAGAAATTACTAGTATCATGACAAAGCCAGACAATAAAATTCGTTTATTAGTTTTGACAACAGGAAGAAAATACTGAAAAAGTTTAACAGGTACACATACCTCGTTTCAGTTTTTTCGTTCTGAGATCTATGTAAATGTATAATTTTTTATATATTTCTAGTCACAATACATTAGAATTTTTCTGCGATGTACGATACTTCAAGTTTTTCAGCACTTTGATTTTTCAATTTAAGAGATGCTTAATCCATATTTTTTGGGGCGTTAGGAAGAGAGATATTCATGTCTCATTGGTATAAGTTGTAATGAGCTTAAATGTAGCAGCAAGATTAATTATTATAACAATAAATACGATTTTAATAATATATATGTATACTTTCCTTCTCATTTGACATGTTATTTATTGCCTTACCCTCATAAGTGCCTTGAAGATGTCTTGATTACAATGCATTGCTTGTTGCATTAGTTGTTGCACATTTCCATAATTAAAGTGAAAATATTCTTGAGCATGTTTATGCGATTCTTGGTACAGTTTTTGATCCACTGTAACCATAACGTCAGCAAAGAATTTCACAAATCGCAGTCTTGCAAGGTCGGAACTACATACGAGTGGAATTTCATCTAGGTAGGCCCTCAGAAAAGGACTAAACGAATACAAATGATTTTCCTTGTTAAATTCTAAAATAGAAGCACTTTGGAGGGGTAAAATCACTTGCAGTGTCGTTTCGTCTGTGGTTTTGTGTCCTAATATGGCCTTCATTGCATCGTCAGAAAAATGTCCTTGAAGCAGCATCAAGTCTTTCACTGATGACTGCAACACTTCCGGAAGCCGTTTTAGAAGTTTTTCAATTTTACATTTGAGCTGTTCCTCCTGTGGACCTAGATATGACGAAAAGAAATTCAGAGCATGCTGGGGAGATTTCAATAAATCTGCTAAGTTGTCGGGTTTTAAAACTCCACCTGACGACGTTAATAAACTTGCTGATTCTAATATCAATCCAGGAACACAATGGCAACCGTTTACTATGTCATTCTCGTAGTTTTCAAAGTCAACATCACGGCAAGCTTGTCGTAGCAAGATACATGCTTCCCGAGATGATAATTTTTCCAAAGTGACATGCCTTGGTATGCAAGACAGAGTAAGCTTCAACCTCGTTTGACTGCTTAATATCAAAAAGGTATTCCTTGATGCAGAAAGCACTTCAGAACATAATTGTGAAAAGGTGTCAAAACACTTTGCTATATCATCATTGAAAAGAAAATCATCCAGTTTCGTAAAGCATAAAAGTAAAATATTTTTGTTTTTGAAATATGATTTCACAATCGACATCACACGTGTCGTATTTGAACCTGTGCTGACAATGTTGGTTTGTAGTTCCTGAAGAGATTCCAGAATCCGTTCTGTAAGATCATCGCATGATCGTAAGAATTTACAAGGAACGTTACACAGATGCAGTTTACATTCATCAAATCTTTCTTCGCTCTCCTTTTTTAGTTCCTCGCAAATCTGCAAATAAATGGATGAACAATGAAAAAAGAACACCTAGTTTAAGAAAAGAATATACTTTAATATAAATTCAGAGAAAAGCGTTATGCTGGCATACGAGAGCATAATGTAAGAATATGTTATGTTAGTACCTACCGCTTGTAGGTTTAACCATACCGCTGGCTTTTGCTAGGGCCGGTACCAAGTCCGGCGGCCCCGAGTTCCTATCGTTGTCCACGTTTGTCTTTTCTCTTATTCGTGTTTTTCCTGTGCAGTTCCCTAGTAGATTGTGGTATGTAATTATAATTTTCAGCCATTGTAGGTGTTTCCGGTAATCCATTTTTCACATTGTATAGCAATAAAGATACATTTCACCATAAAAACGTCTGACAGACAAAATGATGAGTGTAAACATCTACAGGGGTATTGAAAACCAGAACCAAAATAGTATTATGTATAAAGTATAACCTTCAAGACTTACCCGCCAAATGCGACAATAGCTACCCCTTTGAAAACTAGAAAAATATATGTTCTTTACGAATTCCTACAAAACTGTTCAAGCAAAATAGAAATAAAATATGAATGTGCTTTTTAGAACTGGAATATATATTTGAATACCTGTTTTACTAGTCTCTGTTTGCCAATGTATGGTGCTCCTGAAATCTGAACTACTCGACATTTTCTTTTCTTCAAAGAAGTTTTTATTTCCTCTTTCTCTCTGCACCTTCCAATAAAGGGAAGTAACCCGTCATCATCTTCATCTGGCTCTCCAATACTGTCAAAACTGAACATTTTCCCAATACTTCAAAAATCTGAAAAGAGAATATTGCAAACTAAGCTCAGTCTCCACATTGGCAAAGTTTTAGAAATTGTAGTCTTCAATTCACGTATAGATAAACTGATGATTGGATTCGGAAAATAATATGGTTACCCTTTCCAATATGTAAAATATGTTTTGGAGATCTAGCTATCATATGATCTCAATATGATATGTTTTGTATATATTATGAGATGATATTACGACACTATATTGGATAACAGGAAGTATTTTAACTTATTTTGGTCAAGTGTGATTCTAAACATTAAAAACTGTGAAAGTAATTATTGTTAGTTATTATATGTAAAAAAGTAATAATTGGACGTCTACATTGTAACTGTATAATAAAGTGCAGAAAACAATTGAGCAAAACTACTTAATTACCCAAAGATTAAGTTATCTGATGAAGCATGTATAGTAAGTGAGAACCGAACCGTCAGTCAAAAAGGAACAATCCAAGGACAATGACAACGTCAGAAAACCAAAACAAAAAACAAAAACAAACAGACATACATGAGCATGGCATAGAAAAGAAAATGAAGACACACATGTATACAAAAATTAACAACACGGACCCAATAAAAAAAACCATGGGCGAGATTAGGTGCACCGGTAGAGTAAGCATCTACTGCTTCTTATAAAGACACCCGCCGTGTTGAACATGTCAACTCCGGTATTAAAGTCAAATCCGGTAGAGGAAAACAAACTTTATGTATGTACAGTATTTAAATTTTTATGCTACATGCAACACATGTTCAATAGCTTAATTGATTATGCAATCAGAAATGTAAAAAAAAAGAAACAAAGTGAAGATTATTAAACCCTTACCCCGAATCGAGGAGCTATTGTGAAGAATACATTCAATGCGTTTGGATTAAGGGCAACGATATGGTTTGTGAAATAATTGATAGCATTTCAGATGGAGACGCATATCATTAGCTCATCTTCAAAACCCAAAACATAAGTGTCAAAATATATTTAAAGTGTTTCCAGATGAGATTAGAAAATCAAAGACTGAAGGTCTTGAGAGTCGCTAAATTTGAACATAGAACCAAATGAGGGTACCTCGTAATCATATATTCATTAATTTCACAAATTTTTATATTTTTTTCCCTTTAAATTGGTAGTGATCATTGGCAAACCATAGAGATTGGCAACTCTGTGAAATTCTGTCAAATCTTGCAGAATTATTATTTAATTGTATAACTTAATTAATATCTTAATTACAAATTTTAAAAAAACGATTCCAGTTATCAAAATAATATCAGTACCATTAATACTTTTACACCCTTAATATAAAGCAAAACATGCAATAATACAAAATACATAAATATACAAAATGTACATTTATCTGGAGGTTAAATTTCATATCTACATTTTTTTTTATTTTAGTTGTGGCATATATATAGAAAACTAGAGTTACTGTGGACTTGTAGTCCACGGATACCTCCGCCCCCATCTCTTCCTGAATTTTCTTAAATATGTGGGAAAAGAAAATATTGGAAAATACATAGTGAACGTCTACAATATGTAAATAAGCTCCTGCATAAGTTTCATGAAATTCCAATCAGTGGTTTGGGAGAAGTGGTTGATACCGTGTGGTCACCATTTGGTTTCAATTGAGCTAAAATGACAAAGTCAAAAACATGTCAAAAATCTAAAAAAAAAGCAATTATTGTAAGCCAAAAAGCGTATTGCACATCTACAATGTGTAATTAAGCTCCTACATAAGTTTCATGAAATTCGAATCAGTGGTTTAAGAGAAGTAGTGGATACCAGGTGTTCACCATATGGTTTGCTTTTAGGAAAAATCTGGACATAAAGGAATTATATGAAAACAAAAATCGTAGCGAACATCTACTATGTAATAAAGCTCCTGCTAAAGATTCATGAAATTCTGATCAGTGGTCAAGGAGGAGTAGTTGATACCAGGTGGTCACTATAAGGGTTGAATTGGGCTAAATTGACAAAGTCAAAATTATGTTAAAAATCTGGACAAAAAGGAATTATTGGAAAACAATATGCGTAGTGCACATCTACAATACGTAATAAAGCTCCTGCATAAGTTTCATGAAATTCCGGTCAGTGGTTAAGGAGGAGATGAGGATACCAGCTATTGGGAACACAAAGTCGGACGGACGGACGGACGCCATGAACACTATATACCTCCCGCTAAGCGGGGGTATAAAAAGGAGTTGAAAAGCCACACAACCCTTTCAATCGGTGTAAGTTGGTTCCGATTAATTTTGTGTCTTGTCCCCAGTTCAAATATTAAATTGACGGGAAAATTATGCTTACAAGGCAGGTGTAGTTGCAAATTCAAACAATTAATTTGATGCAATTTCGTGAAGTTGTTTTAAAATAATTTTTGATTAGCATTGAAGTTACGTCTATTTGATAAACACTTATCTAAACTGTATATAGAGAATTTATCATTGTCAAGTTTAACATTTAACAGATGCCGTATAAAAAATTGATATTATTACCTGCATTGACCGAAAATTTCTACGCATTAAATTCAAAATCACTAGTAATATAAGAAAACTTCGAACTTATAACATTTGTATCTCATTACAATCTTTCTGTGTATATTATAAATTTAAAACACGTCATAATCTGTTATTTGCCAAAACTGAAGATATCTTTTCGCAGTGTAGGTATGTAATATTTTTAGCAAATCGTATACCAAGGTCACAGAAAACCCGAGGTGATTCCCGAAACAAACCAATCAGACAATATCTAAATATAGAGCTAATTACAGAAATAGAAAGTAAGGTAGGATAACAAAGAGTCGCTTAGCTTTGCTTAGCGCGACTCAAAAATATTACAATCGAAGATTGACGAGAGGGATGCTAAATTCATTGATCCATTAAAGAAGTGAAAGCTTCAGAACAGAACAAAAATCTTAATGGACTGTGTTTTTATAGTGTGCACAACATACTCATATCATTATGTAAATATATTGTTTAGTATGAAAATATTTTGAATAGTGAGTGAAAGAGATATTCGGCAATCTATTTCTATTTCATTTTTAGTAATACTATTGTCTAAGTTTAAACACCTCCCCATAAATAGATTTTGGTTAGACGGTTAAATTAAATTACCTTGAAGTCAGTATATTTTGATGAAATTTAGTTTTCTGTTTTAGTTTTTTATTAGTTTATTAGTTTTTATTCACGTTTAACTATTCTACCTAATACAATATAATACTGTTACTGATATTTGTCGTCTGTCTGAAAAAATAACATATCTTAACTCTTGCCAATAAATTCATCAAAAAAAAATCTTAATAACTCAGCATGGAAGCTGAGGTCACACATAGTTGGTTGAAAATAAGTCTGTATTTTTATTTGTAACTAGTTTTTCATTGTTCTCTGTCACAACTGTATACTATGTTATTTTGCTACAGCTATTGTTATGCTTTATGCAATAAAAGATTCGTTCAATCATTCAATGAGAAATAACTAAATACCAAAGTTACTGTGAATTAATTTTCTGCATATGCGCATTTCGACAACTTATGTCTCTTCAGTGTAGATAAAATCAAAACGCTTGGAAGACCATAAAAACAAAGATGTTAAAAAACTGGTAGAGAAAAGATGCCCAATATGATCTAAATGTTAAGCCAAAATCAGCTAAAGACCGAGCCTTGTGTGAGGGAGATACTCCTGAGTTTCCAACATAATTTTCAAAACTTTAGATATTGCAAGGTTCGAAATAGAATCGGCTTGCGGGTCAGCACCAAAGTACTGACTACTGGGCTGGTGAATACCCTCGGGGACTAGCAGTCCACCAGCAGAGGCATCGACCCAGTGGTAACAAATAACTAAATACCGAAGTTACTGTGAATTTATTTTCTGCATGTTGTGCATTTCGACAACTTATGTCCCTTCAGTGCAGATAAAATCAAAACGCTTGGAAGACAATAAAAACAAAGATGTTAAAAAACTGATAGAGAAAGGAATTTTAGCATCTTTTGTTATTCAATTTTCACTAGTTTTTTTTTTATCTGGGAAATGGATTTCACTATCATGAACTTTAATTATACAATGGTATTGTCGCGTTCAAATAAATATACCAGGAATGTATTTGGGTACCTTTAAAGTAAGAGGATGTTATAGAATGCTATCTTATTTTCAGTTACATTACTGAACTATAGTTTCAACAGTATTGAGGATACAATGGCAGATTACTTGCCCGAGCTCCCTTTATTTTAATTTGTCTCCTTTTATTGACTTCACAATACGCTTATTTAAAGTGTCTTAGTGGTATTACTCCGCCATTTTTGTTTAATACTTGTTCATTTAGGTTTCATTCATTAAACATGTAACAAAATAGTTAATTAAAATGTAAAGAAAGTTCCTAAGTGTTAAAAACTATTATTCCTAATCACTTTTACAACATTTTCATTACAAAAGGGTGTACTAAAACACACAAGCTGAAAATCTGTTGCTGGATTTACAGAACTCAGATATTAAGCAAGGGAGATAATTTGATAAAAGAATTTAACATAGATAAGACGTCTAGAAAAATCATGTTCAAGAATGAGCGACAAATCCAGGCGCGATAACCCTTACACACATTTTAGTACTGCTCCCCGATAATTGAATGTTATCAGTAACCAGACGAAAAGAAAAGATACTTACTATAGATGTCGCGCTGATAAGTAGGCGTTTTAATTAATGCTAATTAATTTACTCAGCGGGAATTAAGTACTCATGTCAGTTTTTTTCTAATATCATTGTCATACTACCATGAAGCTAGGATATTAAGAGTCCAACAAGCTATTTGAATTATCCGGTGTCTTCATCGTATTTTTGTTTTGAAGTCGGCATGGAAAATAACATGCAATATTTTTATTTTAACATCATGGTAGATCAATGTATTATCTGTATATAGATGCATTTGAATACAGAATGATAATGTTTGCTGATTTGTCTTATATATTTACTATGAAGTTGAAATAATAAATGTGAATCTCACGAATTCGTAATTATTTTTGTGTAAATAAAAAAAAACGAAGTTGCTGTTTATGATTTATTTTCTGCATATGCGCATAACGATGACCGGATAAAATTTAGAAGAGAACCGGTTTGTCACTACACATTTTCAAAGTCAAGCGATATTTTGATACCTTACACTG